>ML807795.1:51796-64678 GCA_009831015.1 Picea engelmannii
TATATACCAAGGAGACATTTTCATTTTGAATCATCTTGTACTTGAACATTTAAGTGGGGTAAAAGGAGGTTGCCCCCTCGAAGAGGCTTATTAACTGAAATTATCTCTTTTTCAAGGCGTTGAGTACTTTTCCTGAGGTTTTTAGATGCTATATTGATGTTTGGTTCTTAACAATGGATAGATTTTAAACCCAAACAAACTTTACAAATACATGAAAGCATAACCGATGATGATATATTTCTATTAACGACGATCACCATGGACAATCTTATTGATAGTTCCTCACTTCCAATTGCTTCCTCACTTTTATTTTTATTCCTTAATGTTATTCACCTCAACTGTCTCTTGACGACGTTAGTTTGATTGTCGAAATGAATGTCGAAGTTGTGCTAACATGCACACGTAACAATTTTACTCGTGTAGTATGAATATACTCATATATTATTCGTGTCTATGAATATACTCATATATATTTTATGCACAGTGTTATCACATGAAGTTGTCATGGGTTAATTTTCTCCTTAGGTTTTAATTTTTTACCCATTAGTCTATAAGTTTGTTTTATTTTCCCCTTTATGATTTTCTTAGGTTAGTCTAAACAAATAAAGGCTTTGGATTTGGTTCACTTTTTGACCCACACCTATAATTTATACCCTGGGTTCATTTTGTGGTTTATATCCTTGACTCATCACTTGACTTGACAACTAGCACTATCAACCCCATGACTCTACAAACCTGACAAGTCACTCCATCCACTCATGCACTTGATCCTTTCCACTTTGTCCCTTTTCCCATTAAGGAGTTAAATCAAACCTTGTAAAGGGCGCTTCCAACTCACTAGGTGTTTTTGTAGTGCATATTTGTACAGTCTTCCCCTTCACCATCATTCACCATCATCAATTTGATGCCATGTCTTTTATTGTTTTCAGCACCCTTGTATTCAAAAGGAATATTATGATTTGGTTATTTATGAGGTTCTAACTGTTTACCAAATTTGAAATACTGCTACTAAGCTTGGCGCTGCTGAAACTACTATTACAGACAGAGCTGCGGATTGTGCTACGGAATTAACTGTTTGAGGTGAATTGGAGGCTGAGGTGGATGTAACAAATCCAGGCTTGCTGTAGATATTCCATTATCAACTACAATGTCCAGGTACTTCATGAGCCATTCCAGCTATATCGAAGATTGTTAAGGTGTCTGTCTTATCTTTTGGTAGCACCTAGCGCTACAAGCTACAACTTCTCCCACCTACTAGCCTCTTAAACTTTTCTGCGACACACTCCATAGCCATTTGCATGTCAAATTTTTCTTCCACTGGAACTGAGACAATTTTCTTCAGGTTTTGAACGCCCATCTATCATCTTGTCTCACATTGTCCACACTGCGCTACAGATCCCCTGTTCCAGCGTTGCAAATTCCTTGTCAAACCATTTCTATCTTCTACGCTCACAAATTTAGCATTAGCTCTCATTTTTTCACCGTGTCATCTTATAATTTCATCTCACAAGTCTACTTGCAGTGAGAAGTTAGGAGCCCTTGAGTTTTTAAAGCTTTGATGAACTTGTATGGTGGCTTGATGACAATCTAAAGCCTGAATAGTGCAGTCTCCCTACATATCATTTCTCAGAGTATCGTTTTCCCATTTTAATCCATCAGACCAATCTCTTGTTAATTTAGAAGTGAATTGGAGGAAAGACCTGTAAGAAAAATTAAGGACCACCTGTCAAATCTTAAACACTTTTTGTATCCGTTTTCTTTCCTTACCATCTCATAGCATTACAGTTTTGACCTCCTGCTTCTACCCATGGATACACCCCAAAATAAGGAATCTCACAAGGGTGGGAGTGTGGTCAGGACTGAGACTTCTGACATGCACCTGTTTGATGTTGAGCCTATGATGAGGGAGGTTTTCCAAAGGGTTGGTTGCCTCTCTTTTTGTCAAAACATGCAGAGGGGACACCCTGAAGTAGCAAGGCAGTTTGCATTAAAATTTGATGACACTAAGACCAAGGTAGGAACCCTTGAATTGGAGGTATCTAAGGCCACTATTGTAGCAACCACTAAGATAGCCAACACTGGTGAGAGGTGGTTCAAATCCATGATCCTCAATGCATCCTTTTCCAAGGATTTCCTCAAGCCAGACTATCAAAAAGAAAATTTGTCTAAGGACGTGCTTAGGAGCCACCTGGTTGAGGGTTTTGGTAAAATGGTGAAAATTATCCAGATGTATTTTACATGTGAGGGAAGATTCAACATGATATACCAATATCACATTAGGCTCTTGCTACATTTCACTGGTAAGGATTTGATGAATATACCTTTTTATCTATTCATAAGTATGGGAAAAATGACTGAAAGGGTCCAAGCCAAGTCCAAGGCTGTGGACACTAGTGTTTTCCACTATGGGTTGATCATGATGCTAGTTATGGAGGAGTTGAAGAAAAGAAACCTTTCTTGGGAATAATTCATTATCTCTGCCAATCTGCAGCTAAATATAGCCTCTACCCCTCAATCCAGGATGCATATCCCTTTGCCAGCTAGTAGTGTTTCCCAAGTAGAAACAAGTAAGAAGAGAAAGAGATAACCTACTACCCAAGACAAAGAAACCCCTAAGGAAATTGAAGAAGAAGATAGGGAGGTCCATCACTCCCCACAAAGAGAATTTTCACCTCATCCTGCACCTGAATGGGAAGAAGTCCATTCATCAACCAAAACCACAACCAAGAAGGGGAGAAAATTGCATTTCCCTTCACCTTCTGCAAAAACTAAGACCAGAGTCAGGAGGCCTTTTACTAGATCATCAACCCACAAGGAAGCTGTCGAAACATAAGTCATACCCAAGGCTTCAATTCCAAAGAAATTTAAAAGTAAAAGTGACACTATTGGGAATCCTATTGAGGTCATGACCAAAGAATCTATTCAAAAGAAAGACAAAGGTAAGGGTAAAGCCACTGAGAAGCTTGTTGAAGTTATCAACATCAACACTCCCCCTGATAATCCCACTTTCAAAAGATTAATTAAACAACTTAGGGATGCTAGAAAATAAATTGCCCGTTTGAAGGCATAAAGTTTGACTGAGAGAAGGAAGATGAAGGAGATCATGGAAATGTACAATGAAACCCTGTATCTGGCAAGGTTTACAGCAAGAAGATTCTTGCCTCTCCATAGGAAACTTAAGACTCTGTACAGGTGAAAAAAAATCATTCAGTCCCGAAACAGAAAGCTCAAAGAAGAATTGCAACCCTTCAAGAATGATCTAGCCCAGAGGAACTTAAATGTTCTAGTACAAGCTGTAATAGAAAGAAATGAACGTACAGTAGAGACGAGTGTCCCTGCAAAAGAAAGATATGCTGCTATGACAGAGGGAAGTTCTTATGCAATAAGGAGGAGTGCTAGATTGAGAAAGTAAATGGAGAGTATGACAAATCCATTTTTGAGGGTGATTACTTTTTTCAAGCTTGAAGTGTTCAAGGAAGTATGATATTTTCACCTATGCAGGCATCTACAAGATCTTAGTCCATAAACTAAGAATTTTTGTATTTTTGAAGAGTTGTTGCATCACACAAAAAACACAAAGATTTCGTAGCACCTGGTGCTACATAATCGTCTACACGGACTGTTCTGTATTTGCGCTACCAAAGGAACTACATAATCGTTTACACATACTTTTCTATAGTTGTGCTACTAAAGGCGCTACAAAATCACCTAGCCAAACATAGAAAGGACGCTACAAAATCTGCAGAGCAATTTTACAAAGGGCGCTACAGAATCTACATAATAGTTTTACAAAGGGCGCTACAGAATTTGCATAGCAGTTTTATAGGAGGGCACTGTGGAATCGGCTACCGAATGCGCTACATAATGGCACTACGAACTGGCCATTACAGTTAGAGGTTTTGAATTCATTACTTCATCTTGACTTTGATGATTTGGAGGGAACCAAAGATCAACAGGTGAGAGCTGGAGATCAACATATGAGCTTGGAGGACACATGGCACTGGAGAAGATGCGCCCAAGAAACAAGACATGTAATTCATTTTTTTTTTAGAGTGGTTTCCAACATGCTCCTTGATTTTAGCAGTTTGTTAGATCTGTTGATATAGATGTTAGACTTGTAGCTTCTTGTGGAGAATCCTAGGATAGGAAGGCCAGCTCACACCTCTAGCTGTTGTCTACTATTTTGATTATAAATACATGATATGAATGATATGTTGGGTTCGAATGGTTGAGCGAAGCTCCCTATTTTGTTATATTTTGACTAAACAAAGCTGTTCTCTGCTTATGTATGAGCTTTGAGACATTTTCATTAATAGAATTCAATTTCCTTTCATCATCTTGTTTCTTCTTATTATGAAATTATAATGATTGAATGATCCATATGAGATGTTGTGGTTGTATTATAATGGATGTTTGATTATAATGCTTCTATGAATGTTTTTTCAGTGTTTTAAACTTAAAGTTCAAGAAGTTCTTGTGACTGAGTTTTTCTTCACCTAACTGCTTGAAGGCCTGATGCTTATAACAGACTTATCCACCTTCCTCACTAAGTCTTCCTTCTATTCACCTTTATCCTTAAAGCATTGACTGAATTTAATCAAAACCTCATTTTCTTATGCATTCTAGCCTAGATTTCCGTGTTAAAACATTCTTATGTTGAGTTTTGTCCATTTGACCTTTAATCATTAACTTACACTTACAAACCTTTTTTTATGGGTACTAGGATTATCCTCTTGCAATATGAGGGTTATTCTCAGTGCTAACATTCTTGGTGCCATTTCCAGGGAACGAATTGAAGACATTTCCCTGGGATTGAATGACAAAGCAATACTGATTTTGAAGGTGTATTAGAAATCAGTACATTGAATATTGTAGCTTGCACCTGGCGACTCCACTTTTTCAGTTGTGGCTTCCAAAGGTAGACACACGAGGTCTAATCCACATATACCTCTAGCAACACTTGAAGCTGGCCCATAGAATATTATCAATAAAGGAAATGATTTTTAGTTAATGTATCAGGTACTTCTGGTCATTTACATGATTCTACTATTAAAATTCCAGTAGCTATATCCAATTCTCCTCTTCTACCCTCTGCTGAAGTTTCTAGAAATTTGGATTTTGAAAATTTTCTTGTTGAATACTCTTCTTTTAGCCCCAAATTGAAAGAAGAAAGTTTTGAAACCCTTGCCTCTCCTAATGTTATAGGCTGGTTTTGACTTGAGAGCTTAGAAGATTTTCCTTCTTTGAGCCTTCCTACTCTACTTCCTATCAAAGTTGTCGTGACTAAAAAGGAGGAAACCTTTTTTCCCTTGGACCCTATACCATCTTACTCCAAGACTTAACCTCTTCCTTTGAAAACTAAAACCTCTCCATCCAAGCTTCCTCTTTCTCCAAAAATACAAGCTGCAGTTGTACCTGTCAAAACTCCATCTCCCCCTTGTTCTCCTATAGTTCACAACCCAATGGTAGCTACTAACCTTCCTAGAAGTAGGATGCATGCCATAGTGGTTGGTAGGTATTCCCCTCTTGTTTTACCTCAGGCTATGAATTCTCTCCTAGTTGGAGACTACCTTAAGTACATGCCCAAGTTCACAGGGGAGGAAGACATAACTGCAGAAGAACACCTTGCAGCCTTTCATAGTTATGCAAACAATCTTAACATTGAGAATGAAGATGTATGGATGAGGGTGTTTTTACAGAGCCTTGATGGTGGGGCTAGAAAATGGTTTAGGGGTTTGAATCCTGGATCTATTGCTGGGATTGAATCTTTGGATGATGCTTTCTTGAGGCATTGGGGGGATAAAAAGGATTTCCTTTATTATATTACAGAATTTGGGTCACTTAAGAGGAAAGAGGGGGAATCTATTTCAGATTTCTCAAAAAGATTTAATAAAATGTACCACAAGATTCCCACTGAAATAAAGCCTACATAAACCTCTGCCAATATTACCTATGCCAGTGCTTTTGTCCCCGAGTTTTGCCTCCTGTTGAGAGGAAGAAGATCTACCTCTTTAGCTCATATGCAAGATGCATCTTTGGAAGTAGAATCTAACATATTGGCAGTTGAAAAACTTAGGGGAAAATATGATAGAGACATAAGGAAAGGTAGGTCTGAAGATTCAACCTCAAAATCCCCTGTTGTCCACCCTCAAGTTGATGGACTTACAAAATTGGTAAAATCACTTTCTGCTGAAATGGAGAAGTTGAAACTTGAAGGAAAACAAAACTATAGGAACACACATAATGCTAATAATAGATATAATTTCAGAAGACCAAATAATTCCCCTCAGGTCCTCCAAAGAGATCAAAGAAATAGGGGTATGGATGATCAAAAAGTCCAAGCCCCTCTCCAAAATAACCTTGTTGCTGATGAAGAAGGAGAGGATGAAGAAACTGATCCTGAAATCCATTGTCTTGGTGACAACTCTACATCTCCTCATTTAACCCAATCTGCATATGAAGAGTCTCTCATGGATAGTCAATTAAATGAATTGAGTAAAGGGAAAAAAACCAAATGAAAATCCAAGTAAATACAATCTAAGTTCAAAAAAGAAAGAGGAAAATACCGACACTTCTGATCACCCCACTAAAACATAAAATTTTTCTAAGGCTATGGCAACTAGGAGTAAAGAAAAATATGCACAAAACCCTAAGGCATTGGTTAAGAGCCCTACCCTAGAAGTTAAGGAGATTCTGAAATCTCCATCCTCTTTTATCTTTGAGAGTGAGATTCAAAAAATTAAAATCCCTGTACCTTTTTTGGAGTTGATTAAGAATGAGGAATTTAAAAGATATCTTTCCAAAATGCTTCAGCCTGAGCCTTCCTCTAATTCCACATATTCAGCCAAACTTTAAGATGAAAAACCAACAGTCATCCTGGGACCTTTGGTAGAGGATAGAGATGAATCTCCCCCCCCTTTATGCATATCATTAAACATTCATGATAAAGTGTTGCACAACTGCTTAATGGACTTAGGGGAATCTCATAAACTCATGCCTAAAACTGTCATGGATTAGCTTGGGTTGGAAATTACAAAAACCTACCATGACCTATACTCATTTGACTCCAGGAAGGTGAAGTGTCTTGGGGTTATTAAAGACCTGGTTGTTACCCTGTTATAACTGCCAATGAAAAGTGTGGTGGCTGATGTCCCCCCTAAGTTTGGGATGCTCTTGTCAAGATATTGGATCAAAGGACTAGGGGGAACTTTGAAAATGGACCTTTCATATGACACAATTCTTGTGTTTGGGGGAGAACATAGAAGGATTTATAGGGAAGCACAACTATCCTACATCATCAGTGATGAAGAAAATCCTACCTGTTGGCACAAGATTGGTTTATGCCTCAGTGTTGCATAAATTCTTCATTATTCATTTTGGCAAATGAATACAATTGTTATGGGATATTTTATTTATTTTGGGGAAAATTGAAACTATATTGGGTTATGACCAATATCCAAGTTCAAGCATCAAAATCACTCATGGATTTGCGCTACCCAATTTCACGCAGACACACAGGCGGGCGCTACCTAAATTCGCTACCTAAATTCTGGCAGAAAATGAATTGTGCAGAGTTATTTTACTAGTTTTGAGTCACTAACTTAAAAATTTGATTGTGAACAATTGAGAAGGTATTTTTGAAAATTGGAGGAGGTTTTTGTTCATAACATTCCAAATAACAAAAAACTCTCTCAAATTTTCAATTTTTTTTTATGGTTTTATAGATATTAGACATAGAAGTAGTGCTACCAAATCTGCACAACGACGCTACCGAATTTCCTGTAGAGGTCACAGTTTTGGTATTCGCCTTGTTAGGAGGTTGCCACCTATCAAGGAGGATTAAAATGGCTTCTAAAGTATCATTTAGATGTCAAGGGACACTTGCAACTAATATTTATCTCCATAAAAGGCCTCATGCATGAGGTGGAAACAATTTATTAATGACTTCCAACAAATTCCTGAAAATTAGCAGTTTGTTGGATTTTTGTCTCTTTGATTGTTTCCACATATCTCCAAGGCTTAGAATCCAATGGAGGAGATGGGATTCGACCTACTAAGGTTATTTGGATGCTATTTTCTATTTAAGGAAGGAGATCTCTATTGGAGAGGAGGATTCATGAGCCAAGAGAGGCTAGAGAGAGATGTAGCAGGTTGTTTTCCTGTGTGTGTTCATTTGTAAGCCTGTGGGCATTTTAGGATTGTAAGAATTAATGATATTGGAGACTCATGGGAGCTGTGATTTCAGATTGCAACTCTCATTGTTTATATTCAAGTATTTGTTGATTCATTAAATTGAGAGGATCTCTGTTTAGTGAACATTCTATCTTATGTTTTCCTTCTTCATTCTTCCACCTATCAGCATATAATCTTGTTTTCTTTTGAGCATCTTTTGTGCCTTCGATGAGTAGGATGTTTGTGAATCCATTGCCCATTGCTGTAGCCTAATGATCTATAGTTTGCAACCCTCTCTCTTTCTCTATCCATCTTGCTAATCCACCTATTCAAAACCAAAATTATCTTTTACATTCTGATGGGTGTTGAGCTTACACTTTAGCAGTCAAAGTGTGACTTTCAGTGCTAACATAATTGGTGCCGTTTCCACGAACAGATTTGAGCCGATTGAAAAGCTCCCTGGGAAGAATGAAACTGCATAAATCCAGATTTAGATGGTGAATAAAGTTGGACACATTCAAGACTACACATTCACCATGGCGACTCCATTGTTCAGAATCTGTTGGTGACTCCACTGGGGATGAGACAAATTAAATGGAAATGAAGGCTATCCTGGCCATGAGGTTTTCCCCACTCAATTTCTTAGCCATAGATGGTTATCCAGATCCTGTGCCCCAAATTGATGAATGGCAAGATCTGCTTCCCAAATTTTATGAAGGTGAGGATGACAACCCTTTTGAGCATGTTCATGAATTTCATGCTTTGATGCAGTAGGTTGACATCCATCATGAAGATATATTGATGAAAATGTTCATGTATTCATTGGAAGGGGATGCAAGGCAATGGTATAGAACACTCCCTGATTTTAGTATTTTCTCTTTGAAGGACTTTCATGATTTTTTTTATTCTCATTGCAAGATAATTTATCCAGCTGAAAGACTTTTTGAGAATTGTTGTGAGGGGTATGCATCATACATTCAGGATTCAGCAAGTGATTCCTCTAGCAGTGATGATGAAGGGGATGATTGTAGAGAGCAGGAATTAGATGATGAGTTTCATAATGATTTTCCTTAATTTGAAGAACAAATGCATCATTCATGTCAAAATCTAGGTCCCCAAGAGAAAGATCAATATGGACAATCCATCATTTCCCTTTCTCCTCTTCTCGATTCTTTAAGTCAAGAGGTCATCTTAGGTTCAGATTTATTTCATCATGAGAATAGTGTTGCAGCTTGTCATGAATGAATTCATAGCTTACCAATTGTTGTTGTAATCCCTCCTATTGTTACTGAACCAATGTGCCATGATTTGCCAAGTTTTGATGACTATGAGGATGTTTTCACTGAACAACCAGCTGTCCTAGCTATTGTACTAATCCCCTCAGCCATTAATAGTCAAATGGTCATTGATTCACCTTTGTATGATGATTACAAAGATGATTTCCATGAACAATCTGTTGAAGACCTTATATTAGAGAATTACCCTTCACATCAAAGCAACAATATCTTGTTTCAACCCTCATGTCATATTTTTGTTGCTAAAAAAGAAGAAAAAGATGATAATCTAATTTTAGAGGATGAAAAACCGAGAAATTGGGACCATAAGCCAAGCTATGATGAATATCCCTCACAATCATAAGATAATACAAAAGAATGTAGTTTCCTAAGCACTTCTAATTGTGATGAACTACCCTATCAACCCCCTATTCCTCTTGAAGACACTCCATTTCATCAAGCAACCAAGATCAAATGCCATGTGATCAGATGAGAAAGGTTGAAATTAAAGAAAGACAAGCATCACTAAGCCTTTTTCCTAATACACCTCATGACCAGGAGTGGACCAAGGCCATATGCATCGAGGATGAATCAGAAAATCAACAAGCCATACAACAACCAAGAACAGTGGAGGAAGGACCTAATGCAATACTTTTCCTTTTTACACAAAACAATGTCATAGGGGCAAGTATTGATGATGTTTTTCAGGATCCATTTGCATCCTGTCTGCAAGAAGAAAGTGGGCCTAGGCTCATTGATTTCTTCAATGGAAAGTGTATTTCCAAATGTTTCTTTGACGTGCCTTCAAGTAAGAATTATCTTTGGTTCTTAAGGAAGCACAATTCAAAGCTTCAAACAATTGAAAAAATGATGAATTGGCTTCATTGGTTGTTTCATGTAACTTGAATGCTTCATTTTCCCAATAATTAGAGTAGGTGTGTGCAACAATCTTGCTGAACAAGCATCATTTTCATCATTTTTTCCAGTTTCAGTTTTCATTTGCATTTGGTTTCAGTTGAAGTTCACAGATCAAAGCAGATTGCAGAGGTTAAAGGTTGGGAGCATCCCTAGGATAAGGCACTGAAACTACAAGAGTTATTAGATCCTCACAGGGAGGAATCTATCCACCATGGAACCTATGTTAGCACAAGATTGGTTTATGCCTCAGCGTTGCATAAATCCTTCCTTATTCATTTTGGAAAATGAATACAATTGTTATGGGATATTTTATTTATTTTGGGGAAAATTGAAACTATATTGGGTTATGACCAATATCCAAGTTCAAGCATCAAAATCACTCATGAATTTTCACTACAAAATCTCACGCAGACACACAGGTGGGCGCTACCTAAATTCTGGCAGAAAACAAATTGTGCAGAGTTATTTTACCAGTTTTGAGTCACTAACTTAAAACTTGGATTGGGAACAATTGAGAAGGTATTTTTGAAAAGTGGAGGAGGTTTTTATTCATAACATTCCAAAAAACAAAAAACCTCTCTTAGTTTTTCAAAATGTGTTATGGTTTGAGAGATATTAGACATAGAAGTGGCGCTACCGAATCTGCACAACGACGCTACCTAATTGCCTGTAGCGGTCACGGTTTTGGTATTCGCCTTGTTAGAAGGTTGCCACCTGTTAAGGAGAATTCGAATGGATTCTAAAGGATCAGTTATATGTCAAGGGAAACCTACACCTAATATTTATCTCCATCAAAGGCCTCATGCATGAGGTGGAAACAATTTATTAATGACTTCCAACAAATTCCTGAAAATTAGTAGTTCGCTGGATTTTTGTCTCTTTGATTGTTGCCACCTATCTCCAAGGATTAGAATCCAATGGAGGATATGGGATTCAACCTCCTAAGGTTATTTGGATTCTATTTTCTATTTAAGGAAGGATATCTCTATTGGAGAGGAGGATTCATGAGCTAAGAGAGGCTAGAGAGAGATGTAGCAGGTAGTTTTCCTGTGTGTGTTCATTTGTAAGCCTGTGGGAATTTTAGGATTGTAAGCATTACTGCTATTGGAGACTCATGGGAGATGTGATTTCAGATTGTAACTCTTTTTTTTTTTATATTTCTTCTTATTTGAATATATTTCAGATTTGAGGATCAAAGGTTGCCAATGATTTATGGATCCCTAAGCAGCAGAGGATCTGCTGTATTTTTCCCATCAATCATTGTTTATATTCAAGTATTTGTTGATTCATTAAATTGAGAGGATCTCTATTTAGTGAACTTTCTATCTTATGTTTTCCTTCTTCATTCTTCCACCTATCAACATATAATCTTGTTTTCTGTTGAGCAGCTTTTGTGCCTTCTATGAGTAGGATGTTTGTGACTCCATTGCCCATTGGTGTAGCCTACTGATCTACAGTTTGCAACCCTCTCTCTTTCTTTATCCATATTGTTGATCCACCTATTCAAAACCAAAATTATCTTTTACATTCTTATGGGTGTTGAGCTTACACTTTAGCAGTCAAAGTGTGACTTTCAGTGCTAACACTACCAACCACCCTATTTTTGCACTTGATACAGATTTAGGATCCAGTATATTACAACTCACTGATGCTCCTCAATCACCTATTGAAATAAAAAAAAAAACCCATTATGTTAAGAACCAAATATCAATATAGCATGGAAAAACCTCAGAAAAAGTACTCAACGCCTTGAAAAAGAGATAATTTCAGATAATAAGTCTCTTCGAGGGAGCAACCTCCTTTTACCCCACTTAAATGTTCAAGTACAAGATGATTCAAAATGAAAATGTCTCCTTGGTATATATAGGAGACTAGGAGGTATAATTACAACTAATGGACTAAAGCCGACATAAATAAAATAACATTACTAATATAATATGCCCCAATTAAGGGGTAATGAGCCAATAATAGGGCTTAACATGCCCCTCCCCTTGAGACAAGTGTTGTCCGAAATGCTTGAGTAAATATGGATGCTTCTGTATAAAAGGATCATCTTCCCAAGTGGAATCTTCAGCCGGTAGTTTCCTCCATTTAATGAGATACTCTGAAATGGATCTATTCCTCAGCTGGCGAATTCTTGTATCAGTGATGGCTTCAGGCTCCAATATGATTTTTCCTTCCTCATCAAGTTCTGGCAATATAGTTTGAACTGGGAACTTGTCACCTATAACCTTCTTTAAGCATGAAATATGGAAAATTGGGTGTACTCGTGAAGATGCAGGCAACTCCAATTTGTATGCCATAGTACCAATCTTTTGCAACACATTATAAGGGCCATAGTACTTTGGTGATAATATATTATCCTTCTTGGTTTTCTTGAGGGACATCTGTTTGTATGGTTGTAGTCTTAAAAACACCCAATCCCCTACTTCAAAACTTCTTTCACTACGATGTTGATCTGCTTCTTGTTTCATGCGATTCTGTGCCATGGTCAGGTTGTCCTTTAAGATTTGGAGAA
>ML807795.1:69510-89636 GCA_009831015.1 Picea engelmannii
ATGAAAATGTCTCCTTGGTATATATAGGAGACTAGGAGGTATAATTACAACTAATGGCCTAAAGACGACATAAATAAAATAACATTACTAATATAATATGCCCCAATTAAGGGGTAATGAGCCAATATTAGGGCTTAACACATTACCTCTTGTGAATATCCTCCTCCTAATACCTTTGTTTGGAAGATGTTTTTTGATGGGGCCTCTTCTAAGGAAGGTGTTGGTGCTGGGGTAGTATTTATTTCCCCTACACAAGAGATCATATCTTTGTCTTACAAGCTTGAATTTGAAACTACAAACAATGTGGCAGAATATGAGGCTCTTGTTTTGGGTTTGAGGGCTGTTAAAGACATGAAGATTGAAGAGCTAGCAGTGTTTGGAGATGTTGAATTAATTGTTCATCAAGTCAAAATAATGTATCAATATAAACACCCCAGGTTAAGGACTTACAAAAATGAAGTTTTGGATCTTGTTGATAGTTTCTTCTTAGCTTTTAATATTTCATTTGTTCCAAGATAGGAGAACACTATGGAAGATTCCTTGGTTGTCTCAGCAAGTAATTTCAGAGTTCCTTTGCCCCATAAACTCAAATATGATGTGGAAGTGAAGTATAAAGCCTCTATACCTGACAATGTCAAACATTGGAAGGTATTTGAGGATGATCTTGAGAGAAAAATATTTCTTGAGACTGTGGATGAGTTTTCTAACTTACATATTGATCAAGATCATGATACTAAAAAGAGTCCTCATGATGATAAATTTCTGAATAAAATTGTTGACCATCATATTGTTCAGTTGCCCAGTAACCATATTCCAAAAGGAATAGTCCCCTTGGAGAGATTGTTTGACAAAAATGATGTTGTTGTAAAGGTTAAAGGTTCAACTGAAAATGCTGATGTGACTGAATGCAATTTAGGTACAGAGGAGGATCCAAAGTATGTTAAAGTGTCTAGTAGCTTGTCAAAGGAACAAAGGGATGAGTATGTTAAGATTTTAAAGGAGTTTGCTGATGTTTTTTCCTGGAAATATGAATATTTACGAACATATGACACAAACATCATTGAACATAAGATCCATTTGAAAGAGGAGACCAATCCTTTTAGGCATAAACTCAGATAGATAATGCCATGTTGCTTCCTATTATGGAAAAATAAGTGAAAAACATGTTGGATGGCAAGATCATCATTCCTTTGAGATACTCTGAGTGGGTGGCTAAATTAGTCCCTGTGAGGAAGAACAATGGGGAAACTAGACTATGTGTTGATTTCAGGAATTTGAATAGAAGCTCCAAGAAAGATAATTACCCCTTGTTGAAGATGGAGCACATTTTGCAGAGAGAGACTGGTTCATCTAGGATGTCTACGATTGGTGGATTCTCTGGCTACAATCATATCTCCGTCTTTCATGAAGATAGAGAGAAGACAAACTTCACTACTCCTTGGGGCACATTCATGTATGATAAAATTCCCTTTGGATTGATGAATGCAGGAGCAACCTTTCAACGAGAAATGGACATTTCCTTTATTGGGGAGAAGGACAAATTTGTGGTCATCTACTTAGATGACATTACAGTGTTCTCAAAATTGATAAAGAGCATTATCATCATTTGAAAAGGGTTTTCCTGAAGTGCATAATGTTTGGTCTCTCTCTCAATCCTAAGACGTCTTTGTTTGCTATGAAGGAAGGTAATTTATTGGGGTACATTGTATCATAAGAAGGGGTAAGAATTGATCCAAGCAGAGTAGAGGCCATCTAGACCTTATCTCTTCCTATATCCAAGAAAGAAGTTCAGTCTTTCTTGGGGAAAATCAATTTTCTAAGAAGGTTTATCTCTAACTTTGCTGAATTGGTGAAGTACATTACAACCATGCTTATGAAAGGAAAAGAGGTGAAATGGACTACTGAGGCTTGAGATTCTTTTAATCAAATAAACAAGGCCTTGACTAAAGCACCTGTGCTCATCAACCCTGACTATTCCAAGGATTTTATGATATTTTCCTTTGCCTCATTTGACACATTGGCTATTGTTTTGTTGCAGAAAAATACAGAAGGGTTAGAGCAACCTATTTCCTTTTTCAGTAGAGCATTGAGGGATGTAGAAATGAGGTATGATATCATGGAAAAGAAGGCTTATGATTTGGTCAAATCCCTCAAGGATTTCATAGTATATGTTCTGCACTCAAAGATTTTTGCCTATATCCCCTCAGCCTCAGTGAAAGAGATACTTATCTAGCCTGACATAAATGGGAAGAGGAGCAAATGGATTGCCAAAATTCTAGAATTTGACCTTGAAATGAAGACTACTAAACTAGTGAAAGGCCAAGGTTTAGCTAGGTTTCTAGCTGAATCAAATTGCAAATCTTTAGGGGTTAATTTCATGAACATAAACTTAGAAAATTAGCAAGCTGATTTTGCTGATAAAATCTCTCATATCAACCCAAATTTGGCAGAATGCACTTGGTATAAAGACATCATATATTTTCTGTAGAAGTTGCAGCCTCCTAATGGTCTAGAAAGAACAAGGTAAGAGATTTGAAGCTTAAAGCAATAAAATACTATCTCATTGATCGTGTCTTGTATTGGAAAGATCCTCTAGGAGTTCTTTTGAGATGTCTAGATACAAAGGAGGCCCAAAAGGCCATGACTGATTTTCATGACAACTTATGTGGGGTCCATCATTTCTAGAGAACCACAACCTATAAGATCCTCAGAGTTGGATATTTATGGCCTAGCATTTTTACTGATGTTTGTGCAAAGATTAGAGATTGTGTCAAATGCCAATTTTTTTTTGGAAAGCAGCAGCTCAAATATTTGCCTTTGAAGCCTGTGGTGGTTTCTGGACCTTTTCAACAGTGGGGTCCTAACTTCATTGGGTAAATCCATCCAGCTTCAAGTGGTCAACATAGGTGTATTTTGACTACCACTGATTATTTCACCAAGTGGATAGAATCCATTCCTATGAGGAATGCCTCCCACAAGGTAATCATTATCTTTCTTGAGGATATCATGTCAATATTTGGTTGTCCAAGCAAGATTGTTACTGACAATGCTTCCTCCTTCAAAGCTGAACCATTGATCAAGTTCTATGAACAATATGGGATTACATTAGTCCATTCTACTCTTTACTACCCCCAAGGAAATGGTTTGGCAGAGTCCTCTAACAAGAGCCTCATAAAGATCATCAATAAATTGTTAGAAGACAACAAGAAAACATGACACTCAAAGCTGAAATTTTCCTTATGGGATGATAGAGTTACAACAAAGAGGTCACTTGGTGTTTCCCCTTTTTAGCTTGTATATGGAGTGGAGGCTATCTTTCCTACTCAACTTTCCTTTACTGTGGAAAAATTCCTCTAGGACTACCAAGGAGAACTTGATGATATGGTCAGGAGGATACAAAAACTGGTATAAGTACAACAGACTAGGGAACAACTACTTGATAAAGCATAGGACCATAAACAGAAGATAAAACAATCCTTTGACAAGAAGGTAAGCAAAGAATATTTCCAGCTAGAAGATCTAGTGCTCAAGTGGGATGCACCCAAGCAAGACAAAGACAAATATGGTAAATTCGAAGCCATGTGGATTGGTCCTTTCAAGATTTCCGAGGTATTTTCAAATAACACTTATAAATTGCAGAACTTGGAGGATTCTGAAGTTTTTGGTGGCCCTGTCAATGGACACTTTTTGAAGAAATATTTTGCTTAAGCCATGATTGGATTTCCATTCATTGTAAATATAAATTTTTCTTTTTCATTTTTGTTTGAATAAATGACCCCATAGCCCTAGGATAACACACTGAAGCTGCTTGTTCTTGGAAGCTCACAGGGAGCATGCCATCCCTTGTGGAGCCAATGTTATCCCATGAAGTTGTCATGGGTCAATTTTCTCCTTAGGTTTTAATTTTTTACCCATTAGTTTTTAAGTTTGTTTTATTTTCCCATTGATGATTTTATTAGGTTAGTCTAAACAAATAAAGGCTTGGGATTTGGTTCACTTTTTGACTCACAACTATGATTTATACCCTAGGTTCATTTTGTGGTTTATATCCTTGACTCATCACTTGACTTGACAACTAGCACTATCGATCCCATGACTCTACAAACCTTACAGGTCATTCCATCCACTCATACAATTGATCCTTTCCACTTTGTCCCTTTGCCCATTAAGGATTCAAGTCAAACCTTGTAAAGGGCACTGCCAACTCACTAGGCGTTTTCGTAGTGCATCTTTGTATAGTTTTCCCCTTTACCATCATTCGCCATCATCAAGATAATGTCATATATTTTATTTTTTTCAGCATCCTTGTCTTCAAAAGGAATATTATGATTTGGTTATTTATGAGGTTCTAACTATTTACCAAATTTGAAATACTGTTCCTAAGCTCAGCGCTACTGAAACTACTAGTCTAGACAGAGCTGCGGATTGCGCTACGAAATTGACTGTTCGAGGTGAATTGGAGGCTGAGGTGGATGTAAAAACTCCAGGCTTGTTTCAGATCTTCCATTATCAACTACAACATCCAGTTACTTTAGGAGCCATTCCAACTACATTGAATATCGTTAAGGTGTCTGTCTTATCTTTTGGTAGCGCCTAGCACTGCAAGCTACAACTTCTCCCACCTACCAGCCTCTTTACCTTTTTTTCCACACACTTCATAGCCATTTTCATGTTGAATTTGTCTTTCACTGGAACTGAGACAATTTGCTTCAGGTTTTGAACGCCCATCTATCATCTTGGCTCACATTGTCCACACTGTGCTACAAATCCCCTGTTCTAGCGCTCCAAATTCCCTGTCAAACCATTGTTATCTTCTATGCTCACAACTCCAGCATTGACTCTCCTTTTTTCATTGTGTCATCTTATACTTTCATCTCACAAGTCTACTTGTAGTGAGAAGTTAGGAGACCTTGCATTTTTAAAGCTTTGATGACCTTGTATGGTGGCTTGATGATAGTCTAAATCCTGAACAATGCAGTCTCCCTACATATCATTTCTCAAAGTATATTTTTCCCATTTTAATCCATTAGACCAGTCTCTTGTTAATTCATAAGTGAATTGGAGGAAATCCTTGTAAGAAAAATTAAGGACCACCTGTAAAAACTTAAACACTTTTTGTATCTGTTTGCTTTCCTTACCATCTCATAGGATTACAAGTTTTACCTCCTGCTTCTACCCATGGATACACCCCAAAAGAAGAAATATCACAAGGGTGGGAGTGTGGTCAGGACTAAGCCTTCTAAAATGCACCTGTTTGATGCTGAGCCTATGATGAGGGAGGTTTTCCAAAGGGTTGGTTGCCTCTTTTTTTTTCAAAACATGCAGAGGGGACACCTTGAAGTAGCAAGGAAGTTTTTCTTAAACTTTGATGGCACTAAGACCAAGGTAGGAATCCTTGAATTGGAGGTATCTAAGGCCACTATTGCAGTAGCCACTGAGATAGCCAACACTGGTGAGAGGTGGTTCAAATCCATGATCCTTAATGCAGCTTTTTCCAAGGATTTCCTCAAGACAAACTATAAAAAAGAGAATTTGTCTAAGGGAGTGCCTAGGATCCACCTGGTTGAGGGTTTTGATAAAATGATGAAAATTATCCAGAGGTATTTTACATGTGAGGGAAGATTGAACATGATATACCAATATCACATTAGGATCTTGCTAGATTTCACTAGTAAGGATTTGATGAATATCCCTTTTTATCTGTTCAAAAGTATGGGAAAGATGGCTGATAGGGTCCAAGCCAATTCCAAGGCTGTGGACACTAGTCTTTTCCACTTTGGGTTGATCAGGATGATGGTTATGGAGGAGTTAAAGAAAATAAACCTTTCTTGGGAACAATTCATTGTCTCTGCCAATCTAAAGCTAGATATAACCTCTACCCCTCAATCCAGGATGCAAATCCCTTTGCCAACTAGTGGTGTTGCCCAAGTAGAAGAAAGTAAGAAGAGAAAGAGCAAACCTACTACCCAAGACAAAGAAACCCCTAAGGAAATTGAAGAAGAAGAGAGGGAGGTCCATCACTCCCCAAAAAGAGAATTTTCACCTCATCCTACACCTCAGTTGGAAGAAGTTCCTTCATCAACCAAAACCATAGCCAAGAAGGGGAGAAAATTGCATTTCCCTTCACCTGCTGGAGCAACTAAGACCATATTCAGGAGGCATTTTAATAGATCATCATCCCACAAGGAAGTTATTGAAACAAAAGTCATACCCAAGGCTTCAGTTGCAAAGAAAGTTAAAAGTAAAAGTGACACTATTGGGAATCCTATTGAGGTCATGACCAAAGACTCTGTTCAGAATAAATACAAAGGTAAGGGTGAAGCCACTGAGAATATTGTTGAAGTTATCAACATCAACACTCCCCCTGATAATCCCACTTTCAAAAGATTGATTAGACAAATTAGGGATGATAGAAAAGAAGTTGCCCATTTGAAGGCATAAAGTTTGACTGAGAAAAGGAAGATGAAGGAGCTCATGGACATGTACAATGAAACCCTGGATCTGGAAAGGTTTACAACAAGAATATTCTTGCCTTTCCATAGGAAACTTAAGACTCTCTACAGGAAAAACAGAAGCATTCAGTTCCAAAACAAAAATCTCAAAGAAGAATTGCAGCCCTTAAAGAATGATCTAGCCCAGAGGAACTTAAATGTTCTAGTACAAGATGCAATAGAAAGAAATGAACCTGCAGTAGAGAGGAGTGCCCCTGCAAAAGAAAGAGATGCTGCTATGACAGATGGAAGTTCTCATGCAACAAGGAGGAGTGCTAGATTGAGAAAGTAAATAGAGAGTATGAAAAATCCATTTTTGAGGGTGATTACTTTTTGAAAGCTTGAAGTGTTCAAGGAAGTATGATATTTTCACCTATGCATGCATATACAGGCTCCTAGTCCATCAACTAAGGATTTTTGTGTTTTTGAAAAGTTGTTGCATCACACAGAAAAACACAGAGATTTTGTAGCTCCTAGCGCTACAAAATCGTCTACACAGACTGTTCTATAGTTGCGCTACAAAATCATTTACACAGACTGTTATGTAGTTGCGCTACCAAAGGCGCTACATAATCACCTATCCAAACACAGAAAGGGCGCTACGGAATCTGCAGAGCAGTTTTACAAAGGGCGCTACGGAATCTGCAGAGCAGTTTTACAAAGGGTGCTATGGAATTTTCATAACAGTTTTATAGGAGGAAGTTGCAGAATCGACTATCGAATGCGCTAGGGAATGGCGCTACGAACTGACCATTATAGTAAGAGGTTTTGAATTCATTACTTCATATTGACTTTGATGATTTGGAGGGAACCAAATAGGTGGCAGCTGGAGATCAACATACGAGCTTGGAGGACACATGGCACTGGAGAAGATGCGCCCAAGCAGAAAGACATGCCATTCATTTTTTTTTAGAGTGGTTGCCAACATGCTCCTTGATTTTAGCAGTTTGTTAGATCTGTTGATACCGATGTTAGACTTGTAGCTTCTTGTGGATAATCCTAGGATATGAAGGCCAACTCACACCTCTAGCTATTGTCTACTGTTTTGATTATAATACATCATATGAATGATATGTTGGGTTCGAATGGTTGAGAATAACTCCCTATTTTGTTGTATTTTGACTAAACAAAGCTGTTTTTTGGTTATGTATGAGACTTGAGACATTTTCATTAATATAAGTCAATTTCATTTCATCATTTTGTTTCTTCTTATTCTAAAATGCTCATGATTGGATGATCCATATGAGATGTTGTGGTTGTATTATAATGGATGTTTTATTATAATGCTGCTATGAATGTTTTTTCAGTGTTTTAAACTTTAAGTTCAAGAAGTTCTTGTGACTGAGTTTTTATTCACCTAACTGCTTGAAGGCCTGATGCTTATAGGAGACTTATCCACCTTCCTCACTAAGTCTTCCTTCTATTCACCTTTATCCTTAAACCACTTAATGAAGTTAATCAAAACCTCATTTGCTTATGCATGCTAGCCCAAATTTCTATGTTAAAACATTCTTATGCTGAGTTTTGTCCATTTGACCTTTAATCATTAACTTACATTTACAAACCTTTTTGATGGGTACTGGGCTTATCCTCTTGCAATCCGAGGGTGATTCTCAGTGCTAACACACAAAAATACATATACATTCACTGCACTTAATACGTAAGAAATACCTCTGTAACCTCAAATTATCATTTATTTTGCTTATGTGATGAATCCCACAAAACATTAGACGAAGCAATCCATAGAGAACTCTACTTATTTTAATTTAAATAAAATGTTATGTAATTGGATTTATTAATTGGACTGTACTTATTGGAAGCATAGAACTCTATTTATTTTAATTTAAGCAAAATGTTGTGTACTTGGATTTATTAATTGGACTGTATTTATTGGAAGCTGGCTGATGATGTCCTTTTCAAGCTCCGGAGCGGTAGGTGGAAGTCATTAAATTATTGTGCATATTCATTGCTTTGCAGGTGCCCGACATGCTATCACAACTCGCTACTTAAATACTACCAAAATCTTCCCGAAGAAGCTAGAGCCTTAAACCCAATACCGTAAGCCAACCCATGTAGTGACCCCACTTGTTAAAAAATTTAATGCTTACCGTGTAAGCTGCAGTTCATTTATGAGCAACATGTCAAAAACATGACCCAATATGTACGATGCCATTAAAGGTGAACCAAACGCCATTAAAACTCCTCGAGCCTGACAATAGAATAAGCCATAACTTTGATTGCCTGCCACCGCCATTAAAGGTGAACCAAATGCCATTAAAACTCCTCGAGCCTTGACAAAAGAATAAACCATAGCTTTTATTGCCCGTCGCCACCGGGGCAATAACGCCTCAAATCTGAGGTCCAATAAAATTGTTGAAAAATTAAAATTTATAATTTAAATTAAAATTATTATTCCATTCTTCCTACGTTTAACATTGAAAATCTTAAAAAATTTAAAGTCAAACTATCAACTAATATGGATCAACCCATCGACTCATCACTATAGTCCCTCCGACAGGGACTAATAAGATCTCAACATTTTTCTATGTTATTATGTCCTGGATTGTAGTGTCCATTTCTCATAAGATTCCTTTGTTGAGTGAGTAATCTTCTCCTTTATGTTTATAAGATTTTGAAAAAAAAAACTCAAGATTAGTTCAAATATTCATTTTAAATGCACATAAGAATTTCACGACGATGAAATACTTTCCCTATTAGAGATTTTCACTAAAAAAAATTGTGCATACTTTTTCTTTGTTGAGTTATTTTGGATGAATTGAAATGTTGAATGCCTAAAATTTTCTATTCAAGAAAAAAATTGGGAAGAAAAACACTCAAAACACCTATAAAATTGTACAAATTGAGCATCCTCGTTGAACATGATTGAAATTACATTGTTTCAAAGTGAGTGAAAATCTATAAATCCTTATTTCCCATAATTGAAATTACCTTGTTTTAAAGTGAGTGAAAATCTCGAGGACACAATACCATGGATTCCTTTATGTTGTTGTTTATTACCATGTGAAATCTCCCAACCATTAACAATTTTGTTCTTGAATATTGAATCTTCTTGTCATTATTGTGATAATAAGTCATTGTTGTGATAATAATTTGGGAATGGGGTTCTGCCTTGAGTTTAAACACAAAATCTCAATCAAATTATTTATTGCCTCCTTGGAATGCTTTCACCCTCTCATTTCATATGGTCCTAGACATGGAAGGATACTATTTTGAACCTTAAGTCATTCAAATATTTTAAACCAATAAAATTTCATTTCATGTTATTTATTTTTATCTTTCTTTAATTATAAATAACTTTCTTTGATATTCTTAAATATTAATTCTTATAAGGCTTTTAACTTATAAAATTCCATTTTATACTTATTTTGCTTCTTTAAAATTATAAAATTTTAAATAACTTTCTTTGATGTTCTTAAATATTAATTCTTGATAAAGCTTTTAACTTATAAAATTCATTCTTATAAAGCTTTTAATTTATAAAATTCCATTTTATACTTATTTTGCTTCTTTAAGTCACTTGAAATAACTGCTAATTGCAAACAAACCATTAAAATTAATTTTGATATAACAAAATTGATAATATATAATTCTTTAAAATTAAAAATTATATATCATTTTATGTATTTAAATTATTTGTCATGGATCCCAAGTGGAAGCAAAATAAATCATTATTGAGATAAATAATATGTATGCTGTTTTATTTAGCGACTTATAATAAAATGTGAAATCATTTGGTCATAATTTATGTACTCATTAAAATTTGATCCATAACTTATAAAAGTTAAGAGTATGTTGTTTTGTTTTTCTTTTGTGCTCGTTAAACTTTGAAAAATAAGTCCCCATCTCTTTAAATTAGTCTATATAATATATTTCTTAAAGTGAAAAATTTATTCGACTATATACAAATGGTCTTTATACAAGAAGGTGAAAGTGAGTTAGAGTTTCATGGGAGTTGTGAGAATGACGTATCAAAGGTTGATTGATTTGAAAGTTAGAGTAGCACTAATTGCGGAGAACTCATATCAAACTTCTGTTATCATAATCTAAATAATTATTTTAAAAATGCAACAATTTTTAGTGGGTGTATGAATCATTCATGATTCACAAAGTTGTATGAATCACAATGAAAATACACTAGGTGTTGAGAAATATATTAGTGGGTGCTTCAAAAGCCTATGGTCATGTTATTGATTTATGGTTGTTATTGACATAATGTGAATAATTTTCCAAGAAGCATCATTATAATAGACATTAGTTTTAATAGAAACTAGTTTTAACAATTTTAGGGACTTTGGATTTTCATTAGAAATATTGATGGGTGTTTAAGAGGTTTATAATCATATTATTGACTTGTCTTTATTAGTTTTATATTTTTCTTTATTTATTATAAATAATGGTAGGATAATAAAACAAAATATCGGATTTGTTGTGTGACCTTTTCTTAGTCGTTTCTATCCTCAATGAAAGCGTATTTTCAAAATCTTCTTTATATTGATGTTTCATATTGTGTTTTATTTTTTATTTTTGTATTTTGAAAAAACAAAGGTAATCAATTTATTTTTTGTTCCTATTCTATGATAGAAGGGTAAGGCAATTTAAGTCATAACCCTAATCACTACCCCTCAAGGGAACACACCTACCCACCTTTACCTCTTCTTTTAGTTTAAACTCATGACAAAGTTTTTAAGAATCAAATCAAACTTGTTAAATACCTTTCTAATATTTTAGCCCACTATGTCATCCTAATCTAATTACTTAAAGCGAGATGAGTAGAAAGCGCATATTTGATCTAGTTACCTTATATTTGTTAAATGGACAATACCACAACATTAATATTATATTTCATTTCTAACACGAAAATCAAATTGGACATGAAGGGAAAGTGATTAACATGGCAAGGTGGTGGATGATTTGATATTTCAAACTAAAGATCAACACTAGTTCTATTTTGTTAGAGAAAACATCGGAAGGATGGTGAACAATGATGGGAGAGAAGCATGGGAGAGAGGATCAATCAATTGATCACATGGTGGAGAAATAAATAAAATGTTGTTGTGGTGTTGTTTGATCAAGATTCAAGTGCTAGCTTGCAATGATATTATATAATATTATTTCACCCCTCCTTAATTCATTATAACCATATTCTATCGTATTCATCCAAGACCTCGCCTCTACCTTTGCCTTCTTCAATGTAATTTTGAAATTTGTGTTTATGTTGATAATGATCATCAATTCTATACACATGGGGAATTATAAGCCATTTGGAGAATGGGAGGGAGGGAGATTGATTATCGTTGTGATCACATGAAAGATTGGATGTAGATGTTAGCTTTCACGATTACTCCAAAAGTGTTTACACCATGTTTGGGGGTGCCTCATGAGATTTGGGGTACATGGTGTATGATCATCCCCTGTATGGTTTGTGATGGACTTTCACATTGAAGATGGATTACTCAATGGTTGCTCGACCTCAATTGGGTGCTTCCTAGTTATCTTCCATAGGGAATTAAATATCTCTTGACAACTTGGGTGACATTCTACATGATGGCAACATGAAGATGGTTGATTTCTCAGAGAATTCCCTACTCAGTAGGAGGATAATGTTTTATTCTAGAGGAGGGCATTGAGCCTTAAACAACACAAGGTAGCTTGGATTCTTGTATGGAGGCTTGGAGTTGGCTTGAGGATACTCGAGTTGCGAAAGTTTTCATTGAGGGGGAGTGTACCCAGTGTATTACATGGCTTAGGAGGATTGTTGGAGTCTTTAGAGGCTTGCAAGAGGAACGTTAGAGTCTTTGGAGGCTTGTAGGAGGAATTCTAGACACATCTTGTGGAGCACCCTTGAATTTGGATCCTTTCTTGTCGACGACAATACCTTGGATCTTAACATGTGTACCCTTGGAGTTTAGCACTCCACATGTATTATTGTAGGTTGATTGTAAGGGGGCATAGGCCCACATATGTATTGTTGGCCTCCATTACCTCTCATATATATAGAGGAAGGAGAGAGTCTTTTCAATCATCATCATCATACTCTTCTCTTTGTACTTGTCTTCTTGGAGTGATTCACTAGGGCTCATGAGGAAAATATAAGAGAACTTATATAAAGGAAGGAGGATGTCTTTGTTGGATCTTGCTCTTCTAAGATACTTGGTTTTGTTCTTGTGAGCTAGATGTTGTATATGATCATTCATTTGTTCTTGTGAGCTACATGTTGTAGATGATCATTCGTTCATTCACTCATCACTCATTCTTATCACTCTTGTGTTAGATATGTGATCAAGAAGAGAGCACCACTTCTCCTCTCTCTCTCTCTCTCTTGGATCTTGTTTTGTACTTAATCTCTCTCTCTCTCTCTCTTGGATCTTGTTTTGTACTTAATCTCTCTTTCTCTCTCTTGGAGTCACTACGGTTTCTTGAGCTTGTTAGAGCATATTTGACAATTACGGTTTTAATATGAAACCCTGGGATGTACTTGTTGAAGTGACGGAGAAGAAGATATGTCTTGCCTTGGAGGGCATGCTTGTGTGATGCATACTTATTGGATCTGCTTGGTGTGAGCTAGGATTTTCTTGGTTTTCCCTAGCTAGGGTTTTGGAGAGCTAGTGGATTGTATTAACCTTGTGATAAGGCTATTCCATATACATGAAATTCATCTTTATGCATATTAATGAAGTTTCAAGTTGTCAAATACTTGTGTAAATTGCAGATTTGTTTTTCAACCATGTATATTCTTCATGGTTTGTAATTTCCAACACTACATGTCTTGTTGGTTTGACATAAGTTAAGGGTGATTATGTTAAGTGATTTAACATCATAATTAAAGAATATAAGGGCATATTTACTATTGTTTTACAACTGGCATAAGTGATTTTAAGATTTGGTTTATGCTTGATAAGATTACATTAGAGGGATAAAACTTATTAGAACACATTGGCATCTTTTCTCTTGAATTTCCAAGTGGATTGGGGTTGTTAAGAACTGAAATACAGTCCATTGTTGCAATTGATTTATTTATAGTTCATAACAACCTTAAGGCTGAAAATTCACAGGGTTAAGATTTGGGAAACCTCTAGGAAAGAGGTGAAATTTCTGTTTTTCATTAAAATCCTTGTTTTCAGAAATTTCCACAGTAGGCTAATGAGATTTAGATTTTTGGTTTAGATTTCAATGACTAGGAGGGTCCTACGAGTAGGATGTTGGAATTCAACATGTAAGAGAGATCTAAAAAAACAGTATTCAACTGGATGATATTTGTTATTAGATGATTTCCCAACCACATGAACAACAACTAGCCTTAGATGGTGATGGATACCGCTGGAGCAACCCTCAAGCAACTCAAACTTCTTTATAAAAATAAATAAGATTGATGATCTAACAAGTTCATATAAAGTTTTCCTACTCATATAGGTACATATAAGAAAATGACACTAGCGACCATTTAAAAAAAGAAAAAAAAAGAAAGGAAAGAATATGTGAAAATCATATAGGTACATATAAGAAAATGACACTAGCAACCATTTGAAAAAAGAAGAAGGAAGGAATATGTGAAAATGACACTAGCAACCATTTGAAAAAAAGAAAAGAAAAGAAAGGAAGGAATATGTGTGACCCCTCTTTAAAAGCTTTTATTGTAATGTAGGGTGAATAAATTTATTATTATTCTAGATAGATTCCTCTACACTAGATTGATGGATTGCAAGGGAAAGAAATTCCAAAGATCGATTTTTATGTTTATGTTTTACTTCGTTGTTTAGTTCCTTTGTTACCTACCTCTCTCACGACACACTTAAAGATCCTCAAATAAAGTATTGACTGACGCAAATTCTCTTTTGAAAGGGGAAATAAATATAACAAAATACTAGCGTATTCAAAAGGGAACTATTTACAAAACAACGTGTTGTATAGAAGTTCCACCTTCAAGGGCTATGCTAAGACCTTTACTAATTCTAACACAACTGTCCTAATGAGTGAAAAAAGTGTTTATCTCATCAAATATAAATAAAACAAAATGAGTAATATATCATTAGGCGGAGCCTCGAGTTGAAGGGTTTGGAATTGTTTCTAAGGATAAATTCAAGGCACTTCCCTTATTTCAAGGTATAAGGTACCTTCCCCTTATGTAAATTCTAGATTCATTAGGACACAAGACTGTTAACAATGAGAGTTCAAAGCCATTACAACAATATATGCTCATAGTGAGCTCAACATGTCACTTACGAGAATAGAACCTAGGTGTGGAGGATAACACTCCAACCCACAATCACTCAGGCTAGACCCAGTTGACAAATTCTCACCACCCTAAATATATGTATATGATAAATTGTTCAAAAGGAAAAAAAAATGACTCTACTATGCATAAATGGTATTGACATAGGAATGTGAGAGTGGGTTAGAGTTGCACGGGAGTTGTGGGAGTGAGGCATGAAAGGGTCTGTTGATTTGGAAGTTGGAGTAGTAGTAATTATGGAAAATTAATCTTAAATGAGTATTATCATAGTTAAAGTAATTACATTGCAATGTGTACCGATGATTAAGGTGTAAGAATGACATTTTTTTGGGCTGAAAGGAGGGTTATGGAGGGAAGTCACCAATTATCAAGAACTACAAGTGTTTGGGTTAGGTGGGTGGTTATGTTGGGAATTACAATGAACCCTAATGACTAAAGTGTCAAGAAAATTAGTTTTTTAGGTGAATAAGTTGTTAAGAACCATATATTTTTGGACCTTTGTCTAGAATACTGGTGGATGCTTCAAGGGCGTGGGTTCCTACTATTGACTTATGCTTCTTAGTGACATTAATGTCAACAAATTTTCAAGAGGCATAATTATTGTAGACATTAGTTTTAAATATTTTAGAGACTGTGGATCTTCATCAGGGGTATAAATTGGTGCTTTAGAGGCTTATAATCATATTGTTGACTTGTGTTTCTCAGTAGAATAGTGCTCTTTCTTTACGATAAATGATTGTAGGACATTGGAAAAAATATTAGATTTATCTTGTGGCCATTTCTTAGTTGTTCCACATTCACTATAAGGGCTCGTTTGTGACAACATATAAGTCCCGCCATATCATGGTCCTTATGTCAATTGGGACAACCACAAGGGAGTAATCTCCTACTAACATAAGGTTGATTAGTTGGGGGACAATTATGCTTTCTTGATCTACCTTCCCCTCCTCCTCTATGCAACATATTGTGCAGGGTGAATATTCTTTCCTACTTGATCTTCCCCTCCTCCTTAGGTGCTGATATGATTTCTTTATCATCATCCCCTCCCCCTCTCCCATACCTAATAATTTTCTCTCATAATACATCTCCTACTCCATAGTTTTTATACATTTTTTGAAAGTGGTAGGATTATTTGTAGTTTAAATGCTTATTATACTCTGAATCACAAATCCTTGTGTTTTTCTATATTGTGTAGAAAAAAAGAGAAAGAAAGTCATTTCATGATAATTTGATCAATACAACTTTTTCATGAAGTATCAAGTCCTTTTTTTTTTGACAATTATGACAAGACTTATATGAACAATTTCAAGAGATTTGCTATCATATATCTACTAATTACATTAAATAAGAATGTGAATGTGAAGAAACTTCATTTGACCTCATTGGCATAAGGACTAGAAAATAAATCAACCATCAAGGTACTTGTTTTTAAGAGATAGATATGAAAATGTTTATTCTCATTCCACTCATCATAGGGAATAATTATTATTATACTCATTCCAATTAGAATCAATTGCTTGTATTGTAGTTCTAGTATAGATTGACAAATTGATAGCATGAGAAAAACAAACTCCAATTCTTAAATGACTATGCAAATTTTTCATTGGTGAAAGTGAGTAGTGGTGTAGAAAACCAATTTACCAATAATTTCACAATCATATAAATCACTTTTAATCTAAATGTTTCCAATTTGAAGCTCCATAGTAGAGAAAACACAATTTTGAATGAGATATGACACCACCAATACAAGAACATAATAAATTACTCATCTAAACAATGCATGCCCAATACCATTAAATGCACATAAGAATTTGGCGAATATATATTACTTGGTTCTAAAGAGATGATTTACAATCTATCTCACAGCATAAACTCATGCATAACCTCTACGATTCTCCCATGAATTGCATAGTCATCTTAGACATGGATGCTTAATCCTCATTAGCATATATAAATGACCACATAGAATTCATATTTCAAAGTATGCCAATCATTCTCATAAATTTAGTGCATGTTACCCTCTCTCTCTCACCTAGGGGTACCTAGAGGAGATCATGTCTTATGGCCCACAATAAAGGTAGTGATCCCAATGATGATGATGATCAATATTCTCCAGTCACAACAACTCCTTATATATCTCCCTCCTCATGATTTCAACACTCAGTGCATTTCACTTGATCAACATGGTTCATCCTAGGATGGTGACTCGACATACATGAGGTACTCTTAGTCATTATTTCATATAAAGTGCCATATTTAATGCACTAGGAATTTAGGTGAGGATCATGGGTTGAAGTCAGATAATGGATCATAATTGCTTGGAAGTTATGCTTTTTGCCTTGTTTTACCTTGGTGGCCATATTATGTGCCCTAGTCTAGTGTCGTCACTCTTGGGGAAAGGGGTACTATTGGGGGATTTGATAGGAGTAGTATCATTCCCTTCCATAATTAACACATTTTATCCTAGGGCATTTTGAAGTGTACTTATCTTCTGGAAGGGTTATTACGTGTACATCAAAAAAGCATGTGCCTTCATCCTCCTGTGAGAAGAAGGGCTAGAATGTTGAGGTCGATGCAACTGCTAAAAAATAAATCATGTTAAAAAGGAAAGAATAATGGGATATAAATTACCAATTGAAAATCCAAGGGTCATCTTGAGCTCTACCCCCTTGCTATGAGGCGACCACCCCTAGTCCTAATGCACTGAATGCATATCATAAAAGGACTTTATCCTAGTAAAAAAATTAATGAATGCTTGAAACCTAAAAAGGGGAAATGCAAAGCAATAAAATAATATCAAAAGACAAGAAGGGGTTTGGAATACTGATCTAAAAATGAAGAAGACTTGTAATCTTGAAAATATTTGCAAGTTAAATTTTATGTGTTAAAAGCAAATGGATCAACTTTGCAAACACATATTTAATAGGATTTACACATTCAAGATGCATATAAACAACAACATAATCAATGAACATAAAACACATAACACAACAAATGATAAAGGAGTCCACCCCTCTCTTGGGCTACATCTCCTGGTCTAGCTTCCAATGGATCATTAGTATTATTTTCTCAAAGTGCTAAAAAAAGTTCTTTACAATGCTCAAAATGACCAATAGACTGCTCCAATGGCTTCAGAACGTCCAAAAACCCCTAGCTGGGCTTTTTCGACACCTCGTTTGGCCAAAAAATGAAGAAGTTAGGCTTCCTTGAAGTCTCCCCTTCAAGCTTGCTGTCTCTACAACTACAAAATGCACCTCCTTTGGCTCAACCTAGCCCACACACAATTTATAGCGTAAAAAACTGGAACCAGGCGCAACCGCACCACCGGTCCAAACTGTCGAACCGTTTACGCGCTGGCCCTAACTACCAAGGCCCGTGGGCACATGGCAGTCATATGACCGCGCGCCAACACACAACAGGGCCAATGTTTAGCAACCGTCAGAACCATATGTCAAACCCGCACGCATTGGTAGTGGTCACATGGTATGCAAAACCGCACACAATAACAAACGATTATGATATATGGTTACAGTGGTAACCACCGTAGCGCTGGTCGCATACAATACAATACATGACCATGGGTCGGGGCTTAGCCCCGACCCGTCCCATGCCCAAATGCACATTATAACAATGTTAAATATAATGTTTCCCACAAACATAACAAGGAACATGCGTGGGCGCAACGGTTGGGCGGCCTTTCCCAAAGCTTTACCCTGCCTGGAGGTCACGGGGTCGACTCCTGCTGAGTGCAAAGGTTTTAACAAATAAACAAGTGACACGTGGAAACTTGTGATTGCGCCACGTGTCACATTCCCATTCACTGCCAACAAAACACGCCATATGCCAACTGTCTTCCACGTCAGCGTACGGTCTGCCACGTCATCGTTCGTACGGACTGTACAAACTTGTACAGTTAGCATCCCTTTTTTGCATGTTTTCCATTTTGAACAAAATGCGATATCTCTCGCTCCCGACATCCGTTTGAACCCAAATGAGTTGCATTGGGTTCGCAACAACGAGGCCTACGCTCTCGTCTAATTTGAAGCGATTCCGAACACTTTGAATTTTTGAGCAAAATTTGATCCTCTGATCACACCTCCCCATTGGAAATCTTTTGGACCTCCAAAAGACTATATTCAGTCTATGTGAAGATGAGGGTATAGTTCCCTCACCCTTCCAACCTCAATCCACTTGGATTTTCTTGGATTTGTACCTTTAATACCAACTCGAAGATACTCCACATTTCCTCGTTTTGAAGTTCGCATTCTCCTGTCAAGAATGGTGTCTTCATGCAGTTCTGTAAGATATTCTAGGGAAAAATCATCTATAGAAGGAATCTGAACATGCTCTCCATGATCATCGATCAACAGAGGCTCATACAATTTCAAATTCTCAACATTAAAAACTGCATACATTTGCATATAAGGAGGCAAATCTAAACGAAAGACATTGTTACCAATCTTGTCGATAATCTTGAAAGGACCATATCGAATCGGTTTCAATTTTTTACCTTCTCCTTTAAGTCTCTCCTTATTGATGTAAAGCCAAACTTCATCTCCAACTTGGAAACTGTGATCAACACGATGCTTGTCATGTCTCGCCTTGTACTTGGCTTGACTCTTTTCCAACTTCTCTTGCACCACTTGATGTATCGACTGAATTTGTTCAATGAACTTTTTTTCCCTATCAATGTCATATTGACCATCGATAGAAATATCCTTCCCAAAGATAAAATCTAAAGGAGATTTGGGCAAATAGCCAAAACATGCTTCAAATGGCGACGTTTGAGTCGAAGAGTGTTTAGCTCGATTTTAAGCATGATGAATGTAGTGTAAATGCTCATCCCAAAGTTTAGGATGCTTGTTGTGCTCCACTGTTCAATTTACCACCTCTGTCTGACCATCTGTTTGCGGATGAAAAACTGTGATCTTTTTAAGTTTGGTGTCCATGAGTTCCCATAAACTCGTCCAAAAACTTCCAACAAATCGAGAATCCCGATCATAAATAATGGATTTAGGCAATCCAAAATGCACCCAAACATTTTGAAAGAACATCTGTGTCGTTTGTTCAGCTGTAACTTGCTTTGTACAAGGCATCAAAATACACATTTTTCTAAATCGATCAACCACAACATAAAGATAATCATGATTTCGTCTCGACATAGGTAAACCACCTACAAAATCAAATACTTTCCCAAGGTTGAGAAGGAACCAGAAGTGGAGTGTACAAACCCAACTTTCGATTACTAGGTTTACTTGTGGCACATAACGAACATCCTCGAACATATCTTGAAACACTTTCATTCATTTTAGGCCAGTAGTAGTATCTTTGCAAATTAGCCACTGTCTTGCCTACACCAAAATGACCAGCAATAAGAGAAGAAT
>ML807795.1:93181-107680 GCA_009831015.1 Picea engelmannii
CAATGCTCAAAATGACCAATAGACTGCTCCAATGGCTTCAGAACGTCCAAAAACCCCTAGCTGGGCTTTTTCGACACCTCGTTTGGCCAAAAAATGAAGAAGTTAGGCTTCCTTGAAGTCTCCCCTTCAAGCTTGCTGTCTCTGCAACTACGAAATGCACATCCTCTGGCTCAACCTAGCCCACACGCAATTTATAGCGTAAAAATCTGGAACCATGTGCAACCGCACCACTGGTCCAAATTGTCGAACCGTTTACGCGCTGGCCCTAACTACTAAGGCCCGTGGGCACATGGCAGTCATATGACCGCGCGCCAACACACAACAGGGCTAATGTTTAGCAACCGTCAGAACCGTATGTCAAACCCGCATGCATTGGTAGTGGTCACATGGTATGCCAAACCACACACAATAGCAAATGGTTATAATATATGGTTACGGTGGTAACCACCGTAGCGCTGGTCGCATACAATACAATACATGACCATGGGCTGGGGCTTAGCCCCGGCCCACCCCATGCCCAAATGCACATTATAAAAATGTTAAATATAATGTTTCCCACATACATAACAAGGAACATGTGTGGGCACGTCGATTGGGCGACCTTTCCCAAAGCTTTACCCTGCCCGGAGGTCACCGGGTTGACTCCTGCTGAGTGCAAAGGTTTTAACAAATAAACAAGTGACACGTGGTGGCCTGTGATTGGGCCACGTGTCGCATTCCCATTCACTGCCAAAAAAACACGCCATATGCCAACTGTCTGCCACGTCAACGTACGATCTGTCACATCATCCATACAGTCTACCACATCATCGTCCGTACGGACTATACGGACTTGTACAGTCAGCATCCCTTTTTTGCCTGTTTGCCATTTTGAACAGAACACGATATCTCTCATTCCCGACGTCCGTTTGAACCCAAATGAGTTTTGTTGGGTTCGCAACGATGAGGCCTATGCTCACGTCCGATTTGAAGCGATTCTGAACACTTTGAATTTTTGAGCAAAATTTGATCCCCTGATCAAATACACACAATGCAAAGGAAAGGGTATCTCAAGCAGCAAACGCTCACTCTACAAAGGTGCTCATGGAGATGAAACCCCACATGTCCTTGCATGCCAATTCCACCATGACCATGAAGTAAACCCCTTCCACCTCATTCACTTGTACTTACACTTTGAAGGGTTTATTAGTAACTACGCCTCTATTTGGGTACTATCACACCTAATAGGGTCTTATGATGGTCCTCCAATACCTAAACTTGGAAAATTTAATAAGGTCTTACACTAGTGTGAAGTTTGAAGAAGATACCTGGGTGAATTGCTTACATGGCTTATGTATTAAGTAATGGATTAATTTGTATGATCCTAATGACTATGGTATCTTGTGATGGTTGGTATCACTTGACTTTGTTTACCCTATTTGATCTTGATCCACTCTTGACATGGTTCTTGGAGGACATTTTCATGATGATAACTAGGATGTTGAGCATTATTTGGAGGATGTTGCATGCTTTATGCAGAACATTCAACCTTTTTACGATTGTACATACTATGGGGAACCTCCCCACACCTCCTAGACCTTGGATGTTGGACAAAATATATTGTAGATATAGCTAGATGGGCCATTGAGAGGGCAAGAAGCCCCACATGCTAGACATAGCACCCTTGAACATATTAGGGTTTGACTAGATGATTTTTCACTTGGAGATGATGTCACATCTCTTGGGAGAGGTCATGGAGCCCTCTTCACCTATGACATCACACCCTATCCCTTGGACTTTGCATTTATGATGATGATGTCATGCTTGATGTTCGATGAACCAACCTAACACAGGAACATCCTTCTTGATGATGAGACATGACCCTTTGGTTGATGAGACATGAACTTTGATGATGCTTTCACCTTTTTGTGGATGGACGTGGCCTTTGGAGGCACCTTTTCACTTTTAGAACATGACGTCATGGCCTTTGGAGGCTTCTACACCACACATGTCACCTTTTGAGGGGACATTTTGATGTATTAACATTGTATCTTTATGTTTAAGGCTATTTTTAGGGTCGACCATGACCTATCCAACTTGTATCATAGACATTTTATTGTTTTAGGGGTTCTTAGGGTTTATAGTGCTAGGGTTGCCTCATATAAGAAGGCTAGTGCTCCTCATTGTCAAGACAAAAAGCTCACACTTGTGGAAAACATCAATACTTGTTTTCTTTTCTCTCTCTTCGTCATGGAGTACTTATGTGCACCTTTGGAAGATTGATCTAGTGGATGCGTTTTCTTGTTTTGGTGGATGTTTCATGAAACTAGGGTTTCCTTGTGCATAGTGACTTGGTATAATAAGTGGTCTTTTCCAAGTATTTATGTTGTGTTCATGGTATTTCAGTGAATGCTCTATATAGTGGTGATAAATTGCATGATATCTTGTTTCCTTGGATAATTTTTGTTAGAAACCCTAGGGAAGGATTGTAATTGGTCATCCCCTTCCATTGTTTTATCCATATTAATTTTGTTGAAGAATACAAGGTCAATATTAGCGATTCCGAGTGGACATACCCCTAACCTTGTCTTTTAGGTTTAAATCTAGGGTTTATGAGGGGGAAAACTCTAGGGTTTGACCTAGTTCCACTTGATCTTATGGTAAATGATCTAGAAGAAGTAGGACGATACCCATGGTTTATGACATGCTAAACTCTATGGTTTGACCTAGTTCCATTTGATCTTGTGCTAGATGCTATAGAAGAAGTAGGATGACACCTAGGGTTTATGAGTGGATTAAATATAGGGTTTGTTTTCCTAGAAAGTTTGACATAGGCTTATGATTGGATAATCCTAGGGTTTAATCTTAAGTCTTCTTTTGCTTTTGACATCTTTTCAAGTTGTTTCATTGACTCCATATTCCCAAGGACTTAAAGAAGGCACTAATCTTTCTCTTGCTACAAGTGATTACAAGCCTTAGTATAGATTCTCTCTCCTGAACGACTTGGTGTTAGCTTAGGTTTTTCATTGCAATTGCATTTTTCATCACTTTGTAGCCTAATTTATTGCATATTAGATTATATTGTCATTTACTATCATCATTTTTTTCATTAATTGCATTTTTATCCATTAGTGTTTAATGTATTGCATCTAATTAACATAGTTTAATGCTCTTTCTTTCAGGGGATTATTGGCTTATGATTTGATGATCTTTAACTTAATATTTAGAACATCTTTTGTTTCATTCTTATTAAGTTCAATAATAATTTACTATTCTTGTTTTAAACTTGCCATTGTTGAAGCATATTATATCTTGTATCAACTTTTATTGCAACAATATTTTCTCTCTTTGTTAGCTAGGATATTTTCCCCTTTTCCTTTTATTTTAGCTAGTGTATCAATATTTTCCTCTTTTCTTTTAGCTAGAGTTTCAGGGCATTTAATTTACCTTTTTAGCATTGATTGTCTTAACGTAACTCTTTACACACATAATCACCTTTCTTTCCATAACTCATCTTAACCTATCCCTTGACTTGGACCTAGCTAATCAAGTAACCAAGATAGAGGACCACAAACTTTCCTTTAGTTTGCTATATGATACCTTGAGGTTACTAGGGAAACTTCCCCTATGTTGGTTTCTTATACATCACTAAAACGAGGGACATACTTTCCTAGGTGGTAGTGGCATTTACTTCCATATGTTACACTAGTTTAGTATATTGTGAAGGATTTTCATAAGTGCTAGATTGGGTGATAACATTTTGGCGCCATTGCTAGGGAGAATTGAGTCATTCTTCCTATGACACTTTCTTGGTGAGATTACTTCAAAGAATTACTCCAACAAGCTTATCTGGTGACTCCACTAAGGGTAGAATCCATTTAATTTGATAAGCCTTGTCTAACAAGATCATCTGGCGAATCCATTAAACCAAAGTGTTGAAAACACTAATAAATAGCCTAAGAGGAGGTTTGCTAATCCCTCCAAAACCTACAAGAGAAGGCCTTCCCATAAATCTCTTGTAGTTAAGTCCTTATTTGGAGGAATACTTCCCTTATCTCGAATGGCTCCACCACCATGGGGTTACCAATGTTTTCAAGCCTTTAGATATGTTTGGAAAACAAGGATATCCTCATGCTATGCCCAACAAATTTTATAAGTGGTTGCCTAAATTTTATGGTAATGATTTCATACCTATTGAAGAATATGTTGATTCCTTTTATATGTTCTTTCAAAATCACCCTCTCAGTAATGATGATGAAGATGTGGTTATAAAATTGTTTCCTGTTGCTTTAGTTGAAGATGTTAGGAGATGGTATAATAACCTTCTTGATAAGAGTATTAAAACTTGGGAATCCTTTCATAGTTCCATCATGAAGAGATGGGGAACCAAGAGGGATACTAGGTTGTTAAATCGTGCAATTTAATGAAGCAAAGAAGAAGGAAAACAAATCAGTGAAAGAATTTGATATGAGATTTGAGAACTTACTTAATCAAAATCCTGATGACCTCACTCCAAAGGATGGGGTCATCCTCCTTCAATATGCAAATGCCTTTGAGGAGCGATTTGGATTCATGCTAAGTGAGAAGTCCCCTAAAGGATAAGACCCTCACAGAAGCCCAAGAACATGTTGATAATATTGACAAAAATATTTTATCTTCCAAGGTAGAACCTTTCCATGTTCCCCGAGCTAAGGATGAGACTAAGCCTAGAACTTTGCATAATGTTGAACCTACAAATGATTCTATTACAATCATCATGTAGAGACTTGAGAAAATGTCAGCTAAATTTAACCAAATCCAAAGAAACCTTATGAATAAGATGACTAACCTAAAAAGGGCTCATCAACATAACCTTCCTCCTAAACCTCAATATAACAATATTCGATAACAACAAAGAGGAAACAAAAATGGAAGCCTAGGCCCCCTAATGAACAAATATTCCCTAATACCCCAACACCTACTAATGTGACTAATCAAGAATATGGTCCTTAGTGTTTACCTTGTGGTGATTCTTATTGGAAGCATGAATGTCCTAAACTTCATAACAATAGTGGTAATAACGAGGAACCTAATAACTATGACTATATGAAATTTATTGATACATTGGATCCCATTTACACTATCTCATCCTAGGAATATTACAATGTCACCTTGGAATAACTTAAAAGGGTCAAGCAATAAGCTACTAGGAAAGCTAGGCTATAGGTCTTAAGCTTAATGGATGGGTAATCAAGGGAAAAACTTAGAAATCAAGAATATTTGAGTTACTCTAGAGGTAATAATGTGCCTGAGATTCCCCCTGGTGATCCCATACTTCCTCGAGCAAGACCTCCTATTCCATTGGACACTAATCCTCCTCCTCAATCAAACTTTCCTAATAAAAATGACATAGATATGAACATTGACATGGATAACATCTTAGAAAAGGTTAATGTACTTGTCCCATTCAATGAGATAAAAAGATTCCTTATTTAAGGGACAAGGTTAAGAAGTTATGAAATGTACAAGATGAACCCGAGGATCCTCCTATATTGTTATAATCCATGAATTGTGATCCTATCAAGAGGGAACATTTCCCCCTTTTCATCACTTTGGTAGTATATGACTTGTTACTTCATAATTGTATGTTGGATTATGGGGCCTCTGCCAATGTGATGTCCTTGAGGGTCATGAATCACTTGGGCTTGAAGATCACAAGACCTTGTAGTAACATATGCATGATTGATTCTAGAGCCATCAAATTTTGTGGCATAATCAAAGATATTGAAGTCCACCTTGCCACCTATCATGAAGTCTCCCTTTTGATGGATACTATAGTGATTGATGTGCTTGATGCTTGGGGAATGTTGTTTTCCAGGAAGTGGGCCATAGCTTTGGGTTGTAGTCTATGTCACCATCCTATGCAACCATCCCAATTGGAAATGGGATCTATGTCACCCTGTATAATCATCTCGTGATTAGAAACCATGTGGAAAACCCTAATGACAAAGATAACAAGAGCGAGTATGATTTTGAGAATCTAGAAGAAAAATTGATAAAAGATTCCCATATAACAATGATATCAATGCTAGTAATATAGTATTGCCTAAAGGCAAGGATTATATAGAGCAACTTACGAGATACAAAGACAAAGATCCATGCTCTGTTACAATTCTAAATGAAGGTAATAAATGAACCTTAGATTTGTGTGAAGATGATTGCAAGAGAATTTCCTTGATCAAGTCCCATCCTCCTACTTTATATCAAAGGAAGAATACTCAAGATGACAACAAAACAATTGATCCTAAAGTAAGGGTGAAATATTTTCAACAAGGAATATTAGTACTTATGTGGGACAAGAGAAAGGGAAAGCCACATATGCATAAGGAATATGATTTCTTATGGTATGGCCCTTACAAGATTGAGAAAAATTATGAACCTAGTTCATTTTACTTATCTACACCTGAGGGAAGGAGATTTACATTACCCATTGATGGATCCCTTCTCAAACCCTATTATGTCGAAGGAACTTGACTTCTTAGGTTTAGAGTAGAATAGGTTAGAGTAGGTAATGTTGTGTGCTTACATTTGATTTTTCTTTATTGATATTTCTCATTTATTTAATCATACATCCATGTTAGTGTAGACATGATATATTGATGATAAGGGAATTTTTTTATTTATTGCATTATTTTTATATATTTCATAAACTAGGGTGGATAACATTCCCCTGTATTTGTCACTAATGGTTTTCTGTTATAATGTAGCAAGAAATTTAGAGTGATGTAGGTTGCAGGTCTTGGAGTACTAGAGATTCCGAGGTTCTCTTGTGCTCTACGGTGAGCACATGTCCCCATGTTGGAGCTAGATGTTATCCCATGTCTCACCTAGGGGCAACTAGAGGATATCATGTCTCATGGATGCAATGAAGATAATGATCTTGATGTTGATGATGGACACTATTCTCCACTAACAACAACCCCTCAAATTCCTCCCTCCTCACGATTGCACAACTTAGTCCATTTCACTTGATCAACATGGTTCATCCGAGGATGGTGACCTGACACACACGAGGTACTCTTATTCATTGTTTCGTATAAGATTCATATTTAATGCACTAGGAATTTAGGTGAGGATAATGGGTTGAAGTCAGATAATGGATCATGATTGCTTGAAAGTTATGCTTTTTTCCTTGTTTCACCTTGGTGGCCATCTTATGTGCCCTACTCCATTATTGGGGAAAGGGGTACTACTAGGGAATTTGATAGGGGTAATGTACCACTTCCTTCTTTAATTAACACTTTTCATCCTAGGGCCTTCTATAATGCACTTATATTCTGGAATGGATGTTAAATGTACATCAAAAAGGCATGTGTCTTCATCCTCCTATGAGAAGACAAGTCATAATACCGAGGTTGATGCAACTACTAAAAAAGACATCATGTTAAAAAAAAAGAATAATGGGATATAAATGACCAATTCAAAAGCCATAGGTTAGCTTGAGCTCTAACCCCTTTCTATGAGGTAATCACCCCTAGTCCTAATGCACTGAATGCATATCAATTAAAAATACTTTATCCCAACAAGAAAAATAATGAATGCTTGAATCCTGAAAAGGGGACTTGCAAAGCAATAAAATAATATCAAAATGAAAGAAGGGGTTTGGAATACACACACTGCCAAGGAAAGGGTATCTTAAGTTTCAAGCGTTCCCTCTAAAAAGGTGCTCATGGAGATGAAACCCCACATGTCCTTGCATGTCAATGAAACCATGACCATGAAGTAAACCCCTTCCACCTCATTCACTTATGCTTACAATTTGAATAGTTTCTTGGGAACTAATCCCCTACTTGGGTACTGACATACCTAATAGGGTCTTATGATGTTCCTACCATACCTAAACTTGGGAAAATTGCATAAGGTCTTAAGCTAGTGTGAAGTTTGAAGAAGATACTTGGAGAATTGCGTACATAGATTTTGTATTAAGTAATGGCTTAATTTGTATGATCCCAATGGATATGGTATATTTTTATGGTTGGCCTCACTTGAATTTTTTGACCTTGTTTGTTCTTGATGCACTCTTGACATGGTTCTTGGAGGAAGTTTTCATGATGATATCCAGAACGTTCAACATTATTTGGAGGACGTTGCACACTTTATGCATATTATTGCACCATTTGATGATTGTACATACCCTAGGGAACCTCCCCACACCTCCTAGACCTTGGACGTTGGAAACATGAGCATAGATATTGCATATATAGCCAGATGGTCAATTGAGAGGGAATGAAGCCCCATAGGTTTAATATAGCACCCCTAAGCATATTAGGGTTTGATTGGATGATTTTTCACTTGGATATGATGTCACACCTCTTGAGAGAGGTCATAGATCCCTCTTCACCTATGAATTCACACCCTATCCCTTGGATGTTGCATTTATGATGACGATGTCATGCTTGATGCTCGATGAGCTGACCTAGAATAGGAGAATCCTTATTGCTGATGAGTTGGCAATTGGTGATGATGAGACATGAACTTTGATGATTCTTGAACCTTTTCATGGAGGGACATGGCGTTTGGAGGCACCTTTTCAATATTAGAGCATGCCATCATGGCCTTTGGAGGCTTCTATGCCACACATGTCACCTTTTGAGGGAAAATTTTGATGTATTATCATTGTATCTTTATGTTTGAGGATATTTTTGGGGTCGACCATGACCTATCCAACTTGTATCATGGACATTTTATTGTTTTAGGGGATTTGCGGGTTTATAGTACTAGGATTTCCTCATATAAAAAGGCTAACGCTACTCATTGTCAAGACAAAAAACTCACACTTGTGGAGAAATATCATTACTTGTCTTCTTTTTCTCTTTTCATCATGGAGTGCTTATGCGCACCTTTGGAAGATTAAGCTAGTGGATTCTTTTTGTTGTTTTGGTGGATGTTTCATGGAACTAGGGTTTCCTCATGCATAAATAATTGGTCTAGTAAGTGGCTTGTTCCAAGTATTTATATTTTTTTCATGACATTTAATTCAATTCTCTATCTAAGTGGTGATAAGTTTCATTATATATTGTTTCCTCAAATATTTTTTGCTAAAAACCCTAGGGAAGGATTGTAATTGGTCATCCTGTTCCCTTGTTTTATCCATATTGATTTTGTTGAAGCACATAAGGTCAAGATTAGGGATTGTGAGTGGGAATGTCCCTAACCTTGTCTTTGAGGTTTAAATATAGGGTTTATGAGGGGATAAATTATAGGGTTTGACCTAGTTCCACTTGATCTTCTGCTATACACTCTAGAAGAAGTAGGATAACACATAGAGTTTATGAGTGGATAAAATCTAGGGTTTGTTTTACTAGAAGGTTTGACCGAGGCTTATGATTGGATAATCCTAGGGTTTAATCTTAAAGTCTTCCTTTGCTTTTATCATATTTTCAAGTTGTTGCATTGAATCCATATGCCCAAGGACTTAAAGAAGGCACTGATATTTCTCTTGCTACAAGTGATTATAAGCCTTAGTTTAGCTTCTCTCTCCCAAATGACTTGGTGTTAGCTTAGGGTTTGCATTGCACTTGTATTTTTCATCACTTTCTTGCCTAACGTCTTGCATCTTAGCTTAGATTTTCATCTAATGTCATCATTTTCTGCATTGATTGCATTTTCAACCATTAGGGTTTAGTGTATTGCATTTAATTAACATATTTTAATACTATTTCATTCAAGTTATTACTGGATTATGATTTGATGGTGTTTAACTTATCATTTAGAGCATATTTTATTGCATTCTTAGCTAGTTCAAGAATAATTTACTATTGTTGTTGTAAACTTTCCATGATTGAAGGATATTGTCTGTTATCTCAATTTTTATTGCAACAATATTTTCTCTTTTTGATAGCTAGTAGAGTATCCCCTTTTCCTTTTCTTTTATCTAGTGTATCAACATTTTTCTCTTTTCTTTTCGATATAGTTTCGGGGAATTTACTTTACCTTTTTAGCATTGATTGTCTTAACATCACTCTTCACACACACAATCAAATTTCTTTCCCTAAATCATCTCAACCTTGTTCTTGACTCAGACCTAGCTAATCAAGTAACCAAGATAGGGGACCATAGAATTTCCTTTAGCTTTCTATATGACCCCTTGAGGTTACTAGGGAAACCTTCCTCTTGTTGGATTCTTGTGCATCCGTAAAATGAGGGAATTTCTTGCCTAGGTGACAATGGAAATTACTTCTATATGTTACACTAGTTTAGAATCTTGTGAAGGCTTTGCATAAGTGCTAGATGGAGGTATAACAATGCACACTGCTAATTCCAAAGGATTCCAAAAATAGTTAATTTTTTCATGATGCAAAATCCATCCAATAGTAAACAAAAAGAAATACCCATTTGTGATTCAAGTTATTTAATTTGAACTAAACAATATAGGAGATTGTTCATCAGTAAGGGTGTTATGTATGGTGGCATGGGTTTGAAACTCTCTTCGAACTACACAATCATGGGCTTGCTTCTCAGGTTCAAGGGTTGCATTTTTTGCTAATGCATTGAGAATTCTAGCACATGTGACCTCATTTAGGTCCATTTCTAGCTCTTGTAGATGAAATATAGTTTCAATGCCTCCTCATGCCAACCTTGTTGTGTATATGCTACAATAATAGCAGTGCAAGTTACAAAAACTCTTTGACACATTTTATTAAATCTATACCATGTATCCTGGTGTGATGGAAATGACTACCCCACTTTCAGGATCCAATGCACATGCAAGCCATAAGAATCCTTACAAAGGTAATTTCATTGAACTTCACCCCAATTCTTTGCATGTGTTAAAGTAATTCCAAGGATTTCTCATATTGATTGTGATTAGTGTACCCTATAATAATTGCATTCTAAGAATGCACATTTTTGTCATATATTTTGTCAAACAAATTGCATGCACCTGCCAAACTCCCACATATTTCATACATGATGATAATTTTGGTTTTTAAATACACATTAGATAGAAACCCAATTTTATTCATGTGGGTATGGAGCCTTTGGCCTTGTACCAACTCTTTATTAATGGATACCTATAAGATGTGTCAAGCATAGGTATCAAGATATACCTGAATGGAATGATGAAGAATGACATGCAAGAGATCCATTGCTTTCTTCATCTAACACATTTTGCAAAGTTTCCTCATGTCCTCACCTATTCCACAATGTTTGCATTTTTCTTTGAATAACCTATGAACTTGGGAGATATTGAAAAAACACTATTGTGAACATTGAGCTATCCTTTTGTTGTAGGAAATTATCAAAGGACCCATATGAAAAGACTCACCCAAACACACTCCCTTCAATAAAAATAATGCATATGTCCTATGATAGGTTTTGTTGATATGACCAAACACCTTCATATAACCCTTAAATCTAGTTGCATCCAAATCCTTATGTACTTAATGAAAACCCCAACTCTATCTCTAACTTGCTACATTTCTCCAAGTTTAGGTCTAACAAACTAAATTTATCTAATTTTATCTCTGCACTGAAATTTTCCCACTTTTGACTTTAAATCACAAATTTCAACTCCAATGAAAAGAATTCTGATTACTATGAACAATTGTAACAACTCTATGCGTTTTTCTATGCTGAAACCATCCAAGGACTCTCCCAGTGACTTTCAAACACTAAATCCCACATTGAATTCCAGGGTGGTTGAGGATTTCAATGGAAAAAAATAAATCAAAATAAAATTGTATGGCAATGAAGAATCAAAATCACCATGAAGAGAAGCAATACATTTGGACATGGAGGGGTGATGAAATTCATCAATGAAATTGTCTTTGAATCCATTTCAATAAAAACACAAAGCACAAAAACTCTAAGAGGAGAGATTTACATTAGGAAGATGAAAACCAATATTTAACTTCAATGTTTGATAGATGGATGATAGAAGTTTGATAGATGGATGATAGAAGGATGACTGACTATTTTCTAACAATATCGAAGGGTAAAATCCCTCCTCCCGTCCCATCACATACATAAACTCACATAAAAATGACTATCAATGTAAAAATTCTGACTGCACATTCAAAATGAACTATGTATAGAACAATGAATTATGCATGTCTCACCTTCAAAACACCTTCAAAACATATGCTAATATTTTTACTATAACACATATATATAAATAAATGAAAAAATTATTTAGATCATCAAATATTAAAAAAAGAAAATATGTATACAACAATGAGTTATGCATGTTTCACCTTCAAAACATATGCTAATATTTTTACTATAACACATATATCCGAATGAATGAAAAAATTATTTAGATAATCAAATATAAAATGAGTATTGTATATTTAGATTGGAGCCTTGAGTGGAAGGGTTAGAAATCACTACTAGGAATAAATAATATATTTGTTTCTTTATTAGGTCACTTACAATAAAATGTAAAATAAAATATTATGGTCATAATTTATGTACTCAATAAAGTTTCTTTGTTGATTCATAATTGAGACAAAGAATGCTCATCACACATATAAACTATTTAAAATATTTAGAATATAAAGTAATTTATTGAGGATGAAATAATTAAATATTGAGTAAATGTATAAGAATGAATAGTATGATGATACAATGAGAATGAGGGTTGTATATATATCTGTGTAGGGGTGTCCTTTCAAGAAGAGATGTAACCCTTTATTATGAGGTGTTTCTTCATTAGTAATTATTAATTACTGATTTATTGATTATTCATTTATATATTTATTTTTTATATTTATATATTTGTGTTCATAACATTGCCTTCCCCTTTTGAAATGCTTTGTCCTCAAAGCATAGTGACGGAAGGATTGGACATATTTTTCTTTGGCTTGTAATGTCGTCACATCATTCTATATTCTATTGTAGTTGATGATACAAGACGATATGAACCTTTGAGTGCTGAGCACAATTTTTGAACCGTAAAAGGATCAGACCATCCTAATTCAATTCTTTGTGGAACGTTGCACTTCCATGATAAACTGTTATCACGAGACTTAATTGTGTCAATATCAATATATTTCAGACGATAAATTAGTTGTTCATGACTTAATTGATTTTGATACTATGACTGCTTAAGATATCTACTTTTGTGGTTAGGATGTTTCTAAGGATTTTAGGTAACATGATTTTCTCTTACCATACGTGCAATGTTTCCTCGATTTACTATGGGTATTGTATCTTCTTCATTAACCGATGTTGTTTTGTTGATCGCTGGATATACACTAAAAACTTCCATGGTTTGTACTCCAACATCTGAATGTATTTTTTTTTCCAATTGACTTTGCAACTTCTTGAGGTATGACGTGGATTGGATCTGTAGTTGTTCCATTTTCCATAACTTGGATTTGTTCATCTTAAAACTTTGATGCTTCCTTTTCTATAAGCAATTCTAACTTATTTTCCATAGTCTTCTTATCATTCTTAAGATTTTTTTTTGTTGCATCGGTAGGTTTTGATTATGATTTTTTAGATGTGAATTTTCTTCATTGTCTGATTTGACGATATTTTTAATGTCTAGATTTTCAGTTTTATCTTCTTTCAACTTTCTGATTTGTTCTAGTAGCCCTTGATCAAGGTTCTTCAAATGATAATTTTCTTCATTTTGTTTTGATAGGTTCTTCTTGAGATCTTGATTCTCTTGTTCCAACTTTTGAACACATTGTTTTCTATCCTTTGACTTCTTGATCCATGTAAGTAGTTTTTGACTGTGGTCTTTTAAGAGAGAAATTTCTTTGTTTTTATCCATGATAACTTTGTCAAATTCTTTTTGTATCCTTGATATTGACTTTTGATTTTCTTTAAGGATCACTTTCAAGATATCTTTAAAGTCTTTTGATGAAGATATTATCGATTTTGACTTCATAGTAGTGTCTTGAAATGTCATAATCTTCTTCTTATAGGGGAGCGTTACAAACTTTTTCTCCATGTTTAAGATGAAGGTACCTAGACTTTTAAACCAGAGTAACTCGAGAATTATGCCATTTTCTTCTTTATACTAGTTGTAACAATGAATTGAGATATTGTATTAATCAGTGGTCACTTGTAACTCCTTAATTTGAAAAATATCTTCCTTCTCAATTATGTTCGACTCTGGAATTAATAATTGATTTTCCAAATCAATATTAATATAATTTCCATTATGGTCCAAGTTGATAATGATGTTAATCTCTCTTCCTTGAATACCCCCCTTTAATGTAAAAAACTCATATCATGAAATACAACAACTTCCTTAAGAAAATATTCATTTTTCCTTTTTATTAAGATCCATTTGATTTCATCAATAATTTATGATAATTAATATCTTCTGTAACCTTTTAATTGATTATATCAATTACCTTTTTATAACTCCTTTAATATATACTACTAATAATAATAATCTATTTTTAAGGTCACAACCAAGCCAACACACCAAATTGGTGTATGAGACCCCCTTGTTTGTGGGACAAGGGACCCCCCTCCGCCCAACGATTTGACTGGTAAAGTCTACGAAGGTATACATACCCTACC
>ML807795.1:111504-128909 GCA_009831015.1 Picea engelmannii
TACATGTTGACATCAATAATTTGTAATTGGTGTTTGGTAATTGGTGTTGACATCAATGTTAGTATTGCCATCAATGCCAAAGGGGGAGATTGTTGGATCATGTTGTCATTGATGCCAATGGTTTGTCATTGATGCCAATGGTTATAAATGACAACAATGGGTAATGAATAAATGTTGAATGCTAATTGATGAGTTTTTGTGCAAGAGGGAAGTTTTGGGAAAAAGAGCCCCACACTCATTCACCCCCCCTCTAAGTGTGGTAGGTGTGTCCAACACATTTTGCTTTATTTTTTCACTTCACCTTTATTTTATTATATATATATATATATATATATATATATATAGTCTTATTTTGGGAACTAATTATTTTAGCAATTTTAAAATATATATCTATTATATATCAAATAGAGATTTTTTTTGATATTTTTCTGTAACTTACAAATTAATTCGTAAGGAAGGATTAATACTTATTTCAAAATGAACAAGACTAGCTGCAGAGAAACAAGTCCCTGTTTTCAGATATTGTAAGGTATGGAACATACGTTAGGGGGGAAGAAAGTATAAACTACCTCACTGCAGAATTAGAGGGCCAACTTGATACCAACTTATCATTCATTTCTTAAAACGCTTTTGGTATATTTCTTATCCCTTGAACATTGTCGTTATGTTTATGAGCCATTGGATGAGGTTATGAGATAGGATCTTTTTGCATGTGCCCACCTAATAAGAGTGAAATGAGATCCGATTTGGTAGTTATGTGTTCTATGCCACCCTTAAATGTTCATTAAGTTTCTGAGGTTGGGATGTCTTTACAGTAATGAGATGATCTCAGTTTCAACTGGAAATTCAAATCATATTAAGTGCTTTGATGGGGACCAAACAATATCTATTTACTTGGAAAATACAGGGATTCGTATACTGCAGTCAGAAATTTTTGAACACACAGAAGAAAAATAGGAATGTACCCTCGTCGGATTGGGTCTGAATTCATAGAAAATCCATAGCAGTTGACACACAGTTGACTCAACTGAGCCACACGTTCAAACTATAAACTCCTTATTTTACTGAGCCACGCGTTCCTGGTGACCATATACATAATAATTAAGATATATTTATAATAAGAAAATCAACATAAAAATTTACACGCGTTGGTTTTATTAAGCCAAGTGTTCCTCATTATGTGGGTTATGGTTAGGTTTTCCCTTTTCAAGAAGAGAACATGGCATGTGCTCAAATCTGTTGGCCCTAAATTGCAACCTAATATGCAGAAACAAAGCCCACAAATGTGGTACTATCCACCCAGAATGCTAAAAAATCCCTAATTCTTATATGGATAGTAGGAAACTAAGGGTTGAGAGTTTTAACCTTTCCCATCGTCGCCCAACTGTAGATATTTTTAAGCTTTACCATCATTTCCCAACTGCGACCACTACCACTTATATTTTGGCCTTTCTTCACCAGCAAATCGAGGGCATACTGAATGAGGGAGTTGATCACCATGCGACTTCCTTGAGGGGTGCAATTTAAGAGACAACCCTGGATTTGTTGCAGAGATGGAAAACCTAAGAAAATGTAATCAACATCTAAATCTATTGTTCCACAATCTCGTTGTTGTTACAAAAAAATTTTCCTCACCCCATGAAACTTGCTTGGATGGCCTTTCCATTTACCTATGTAGACTTGAAGTCCCCTTTTGCACCTTCCAGAGCCAAAAAAACATATTTTTCCACATATATGTGCCCTATCAGTTATACAACAAGCGTATACGCATGTTGCTCCACTATAGCCCGCGTACATCGGGTTTGGTGCTCAAAATTAAAAATAATGTCAGGTTTCATTCCATGTCACAAGATCCATGATCCTTGACCTTCCATACACTGGAAATGCTTCGAATCGACCCTTTAGTTCCATTTGAAGGCTATAAATTGAGCCATATCCAAGCCTTGATGGATTCAACAATTCAACTTTGAGAGAAAATGCATTCTAGAGAAACTTCACTTCATATTGAGTCTGCATCCCTTTGTCCTCGAAAGTATGAACTCCTTGTTCAACCCCCAAGCTATTCCTTCTTTGTGATGGAGAACCTCATCGAATCATTTATATGAGCTTGCATTTGGTGGAGGATTGAAGTGGTGGAGGCCCAACTGGAGGGACTTAGTTTCTCGGTTCTGATATGTGTTGTTACAAAATTTTGTCACCTATGTACTCTTGTTGATTATTTTAATAGAAATACTTTTTTCTCATCCAATTGATATCTTGCAAATATTTGAATTATTATTCCATGGGCATATTTGTCATGTATGTTAATGGATTATGCTAATCTATATGCTAACACTATACATTATCACTATATGCTTGTGTGTCTTGGTCGTTGAGGACAAGTTGCAGGTATAAAGCTTTGGGTTGCGTTCTCAATGGTAGTCTTCATCGAATGTCCGAACGAGGTAGGATCATAGTCTTGTTTTGTTAGCATTTATTTTATATAGCATACTTGGGATTGGAGTTGATTTCTGAGTGTCATTGTGTATGTTTTGGTTTACCCCTTTCCATAGAGATATTTTCCTTGTAACATAATTGGTGACCATACTAGGGAATGCTTTTCTTTTTCTGGGGGTTTGGAGTGTTTTTCTCTTTGATTTTCTCTTTGTTAGCCTAAGTGTCTTTGTCGCCTGTTGCTTGACAACCTATTTTTACTTTGCATCTCAATTTCTTGGCTTAACCCTTTCCCTGGAAATATACATGGTTTTTCCCTTGACATACGCATATATATGCGAGCTGTCTTCCTTTAGGGTGCGTATATACCCGAGTTTTTCTCAAATAGTCACGTACATAAGCTCTTTAGTCTTGCTGGCTAAGTTTGGTGTTTGCTGGGTGAGTTTGGTTGGTTGTTGAGTCTTCTTGGGTCTCTGTCCTGATTGTTAAGTGCCTATAGAGTGATAGGAAGCCTTCTTATTATTGAATTTTTGGGCGGTATTCTTTCTTATCATATTTTTCATTGGTTGTCCTTGCACATTGGTCTAAGTGCCTGCTTCTTGGTGTCCTGCTTGGCTTGTCTCTTTTTTCTTGTAGTAAGGCATGCCTACAAAGTTGTTATTTAGTCCTTGCATTTTATTTTCTTTATATCAAAAATACAAAAATATTTGCTTATTTTGAATTATGGCATTTGCACTTTTGATTACATTGCATTGATTTTGACACATGTGGAGAGATTGCATTTCATTGAAATTGTAGAGATTGCATTGGAAAAATTGCATTTAGAAGCATACCATCTCTTTGAAATTCAAGACTAGTGCTTAACAATGTTTTTATATTTTCTTCTTTTTATATGCTGAGTCATAATACCATAAATTTCACAACCACACCTATTGAGTAAGCATAAGCCATTAAAATTAAAGCTGATTAATTAAAATTGAGTAGAAACGATTTTATTTTTCAGGGTACACAAGCAAGTATAATACATAGGGCCTTGGAATAGGATTTTGTGAGTAAACTTCTCCAAGGCAAACTAAACAAATGTGTCTGACCAGGGAGTGGTGAAACCCATTGTGTAATTAGTGACGTCAAGAGGCTCCGCTCACACCAGAGTTAAGCACAAGGTCGCGCGAAGTTGGTTGCAGAGATATCCCTCTAATATCTTCTTAGTGTCAAAGATATTTCTAGGGTTCTATTCGTATTTGGTGGTCTTGCTAGTAACTTTACCTCCGTGAGAGGCGATGCTTTCAATATTTAGGGATTTGTTACCCTGCCTATACAATGGACCGGACTTACGACTGTTCACCTGCGCATTGGTTATATAATGGTGACTCTAGTTGCTTCACATAGGTAGCCACATAGGTTACTTGCATGGGTTATTTTGTAGGTACCCTGAGTTAGATAAGGGTCGGACAACACACGACATTTATGGAGTATTACCTCTTCGGGGGAATCTGACCGAATGCGTTGTTAAGCCCATGAGGGACCTTATAACTAATTCTGATACCTCCAATCTTTTGAAGGGAGTCTCAGGCCCCTCTTAGGTGAGACATACCTACTCTAGTGAGGGAGGCCCATTTTCAGCCACTATATCCTGTTTGTGTGCATTGGCCCTTTTTGCTTTATTTTGGTGTGCTCTCTGATTATTAGTTGGCTCTAAGATTTGGTTTTATATCTCGAGTCTTGAGTCATCTTGGAGAAATACTAACCTCCTCGCAGGTCTCACCGTTTGTTGAAGTTACCACCGCATCTTGATTCTTTATCGAAGTTTCCTTCTAAAAGGCGTAAAGTTAATAAACGTGGTACATGTATCTTCACCTCCTAGACTTGTGATCATTCAATTATGAGTATTGAGTCAAACCTGAATGTCATAGAGAGTCCCTCGACTCCTATATATTATGTGATTATTGGGATCCCTTCGACTCCTTCAGCCTCGATGGTTGGGGTGCCGAAGATCCCCGCCTCTAGTGCTACCCAACCTGTGGGTTCTACTCGACCCACAAGGAAAAACCATTTCAAATTTGTTTTTGGTATGCTAGGTCAAAATTCTCAGTCAATACCTTCAGTCTCTAATCCCTTTTCTTTTGGTATGCCCAAAATGACGTCGCAACTCTCATCCTCCATTCCAGCAGATAATGCAAATCCTAGTTTTAGACCTAGGGGTATGGCTCCTCTATAAGCTCCTCTCTCGTTTGGTGGAGGCCATATTCCCCAAATTAATCCTACATTCGGAGGTTGGCCTCCTCTTTTCTCTGGGCCTAATCCTAGTCTCATTGCTCTTGGATGGAGTGTTCAATCGGGTGGACAGTTCACTTCCTATATTTCATCCTTTATCCCCTCTTCCTCCATGCCGATTCTGACAAACACATTTATTATGGAGAATCCTCCTCTGTCCTCTGGAGTTTCATCCAAAGGGATTCAGTTTCATACTATGGGAAACCCCCAACCCAGAGCCCCTTAGGTTGGGGGAAATGTATATAACCCTCATCATGTCGCTTCTGTGGGTATGTTGCCCATACAAACTTTTATGAATCAGTTTGGAGGAGGATATTATCCTACTAGACAGGTCCATGGCATATACCAGAACCCTGGATGGCCTGCAATCCCTCATCCCCAATATTTCTTGGGAGCATGGGATCAGACGCCAAAACCCCAAATCCCTTTTCTGGCCATGCTTAATCTGCCAGATTTTTTAAAATTAATGAATGACCCCATGCGTCACGATCCATTATGGCCCCCCATCCCCACCGAGCTTCCTTCAAACATTCTGAAATTCGAAGGAAAGACTTGTGAGGATCTGGGAGCTCATGTCACTACTTTTCATCTTTGGTGCTCATCTAACTCCCTGAATGACGATTCTATTCATTTGACGCTATTTCAATGCACCCTCATGGGGGTCGCTGCAAAATGGTACATTGAGATACTGGGGGGAACATACATAAACTTCAATAAGATGGTTTTGGTCTTTCTCAACCTCTTCCAGTTGCCAGTTCATTACGATGCTGGCATAGAACTTTTTTCGGCCCTCCATCAAGATAAATTCATGCATATATCAGACCATATCCAAGAGTGGCGTAGACATAAGAGGTTGATCAAATCCTACATTCCTCCAGAGTTTCTGTTGGAGTGGTTCCTTAAGTCCTTATTTCCTTATATTTCGAAGGATGTCTCTACATCCAGAGTAACATCTAAGGAAGAAGCTATTTTCAAATCCCAACAATTGGACCTCATATATGCTCAATCTGGGATGTTGTATGAAATTATTCCTAACGCGTTGCAATCAAACTATGACCCTAGACAAAAGCCTGGGCCCCATGTCGATGGCATCATAGGCTCTGCAAATTCTAATTTTACAGACTTGGTGACGAACCAGTTGAAATATTTGTCTCTAAGCCAGTGTGTAGCAGGACAAGCTTTGGCTTTGTCCTCCACTCCCACTTAGTTGGAGGATGTGCATTCTGTATAGTCATCGACTAACCCAAATGGTAGCCAACAACCAAGAGGGAATAAAAGGAAAGGACAAGGTAATACTCGCAAGGGTGGGAAAAATAATAATAAAGCCAAGGACGACACTAACAATGATATATAGAATAATAATGTCAGTGAGGGCAAGAAAGAAAAATGGAAGGTGAAGTTTCCTTGTAAACTTTGTAAAGATGATCACCTTACCCACCTATGCCCCAAAATCGAGGAAGCCTCGAGGCTCTTATCACAACCACCTACTATGCTGAAAAATCCATTTCTGCATTATCAACACATGGCCTCGAGGACCCCCAACACCGTAAATGCGTCGAACGAGATTCAAAACCCCTCGACACATGAAGGTGTCCATATATGTGTCAATATGGTCAAGTATAATATTGATGTAGCCACCCAATCTCATGATTACGGTTCTTTTGAGACCATTGTAGGTCTAGAGTCTCCTCCTCCTCTGGAAACACCCTTGCATATTGAAAAGTTGGAACCTCTGCCTCGTATTCCAAAAGGAGTACTAAAGCGCTCTCCCACAATCCTAATGCTAGAGCCACCCAAAACTATCTGATTGTCGAAGATCTGGGCCAAACCCCTTGTGCGATGTCTGCTTTGGAGGTGCTCCAGACGTTTCCTTCATAGAGGAACGCTTTGTTATATGCATTAGGATTTCTAGACTTGTGTGGCTCGAAGGTTATCAATTTTGACATCACGAATGTTAGGCCTCTCTTACCTTACCACGTGGCCTTTCAAATCCATGAGGAGTACACAAAAATTACCATCAAATGCACTGCAATTGATGAAGGTGCTGCGACGTGCGTGATGTCCCTAACTTGTTGGAAATCCATTGGCTCTCTGACTCTATCCCAATCTATGACTATGTTGACAACATTTGATGGGTGTTCGTTTCGACACCACAAAATTCTTCCCGATTTTCCAGTCTAGTTAGATGGGAAGACAGTGGAGGTTGATGTCGAGGTGGTTGATGCACCCCTCGACTATAATTTACTACTAGGGTGTAATTGGACTTATGCCATGATAGTCGTTGTGTCGTCCATTTTCAACACTTTATGTTTTCCTCACGAAGGGAAAATAGTGATAATTGATCAATAGTCCTTTGCATATGCTATTCCTAATGCATCGGTTGGACCTTCGGTCCCTATGATAAAACATTCTCAGGAGGAAACTGAGGATGTTGGTGCTGGAATGTATTCCTCTCTGATGGATAGCTTTGATTTCATGGCACCAATTCACCACATTTATGCCATTTCCAGTGAGTCTTCGTCCTCGATGAGGTCCGTTCCTTTCGGTACTTCATATTTAAATGATCCTTGGAAACTACCTTCCTCAAGTATGTCATACGAAGGTCAGACACACATTGGGATGGCAATGCCACTGTCAGTGGAAAAAGTTGTGTATCAGTCTATTCTTGACGCTACTGCTGACCCAGATCCTTCCTCCTCGTGGACGAACGAGGTGGATCCTATTCTAGAGCCCGTATGGGCCGTTCAATCATATTGTTCGCATGATTTCCTCGAAGATACTTTACGTTCATATGAAGCCATCTTAGAGGCCATGTTTGGTCCTGATAGGCCTTGGGATGATATGCATCATCACTCCTATTTCCTCCCAGATCTAATTAAGATCGAACAAGATGAATTTAGATCTACCTCAAGTGAGATGGTTTGTCATGCTGTGGTTCCATTAGATACGCATGGTATTTATGCTGAAGGAAACATGGAGAATATTTCTCATGCTGTCACGATCGACATCTCTCGTATTCCTGGAAAAATTGAGAATGTATATATCGGTGCAGATTGTTTGCCAGAAGAAATTCAGATCTACACTGATCTCTTCAAATAATTTCTTGATGTATTTTCTTGGTCGTATGAAGATATGCCAGGGATCGACCCCAACATTGTTGAACATGAGATTAAAACCTATCCAGATGCTAAAACTGTTCGACAACATCTTAGAGTTGTTAATCCTAGGAATGCCCCTGCTATTAAGGCAGAGGTAGAGAAGCTACTTAATGTTGGTTCCATCTACCCGATTCCCTTGACTGAATGGGTTTCCAAGGCCATTCCCGTAAATAAAAAGAAAGGAACTATCTGCGTATGTATGGATTTTTGAGTCCTGAACAAGGTTTGTCCTAAAGATAACTTCCTGACTCCTTTCATTGACCATATACTTGATGAATGTGCGGGAAGCAAAGACTTTTCTTTTATGGATGAATTTTCAGGGTATAATCAATTTCAAATCAAACTCGAGGATCAACATAAGATGTCATTTATTTGTCCTTGGGGTAATTTTGCATACTGGAAAATGCCTCTCGGCCTTAAAAATGCCGAAGCAACTTTCCAACATGCCATGACCTTTGCTTTTCACGATTTCAAGCATATTGTCGAAGCTTACCTAGATGATCTTGTTGCTCACTCTCGAAAGAGAGTAGATCACTCCACTCACCTTCGATTAGTATTTGAGAGATGTCGTTACTATCACATTCGGTTGAACCCTCACACGTGCATCTTCTACGTTAGGTCAAGCCATCTTTTAGGATTATTAGTGTCTGAGCATGGGATCATGGTAGATCCTATGAAGGTTGAGGCAATACTTCAATTGCTTCCACCGCGCAACATTAGACAACTTCAATGTTTATAGGGGAAGGATAATTTCCTGCGTCGGTTCATAGTGAACTATGCCAATTTAACTAAGGGTTTCATGCATCTTTTGATGAAGGATACTCTGTTTATATGGGATGAGAGAGCCCAGGAATCCTTCGATGCTCTTAGAAAATCTTTGGTATCGACACCTTTGCTGAAGCCTCCAGACTACAATAGAGACTATTTGCTTTATATCGTTGCGTCCGAAGGGACGGTTGGTATGGTTATGGTTCAGGAGGACGATGAGCTCCATGAGCACATTGTCTACTATCTCAGTCGAAACCTAGTTGGTCCTGAACTTAAATACTCTCTTGTAGAAAAACTATCCTCGACTGTCGTACATGCGGTTCAAAGATTACGACATTATATATACTTTACAAAACTATCGTAGTTGCAGATATCAATCCATTACAATACGTCCTCACCAAGCGTATCATAGGGGGGAAATAAAATAATTCGATTGTTATTTTGCAAGAATTTGATCTCGATTTCACTTCGGCGAAGTCTAAGAAATCACTAGTTTTTTCCAAGTTGATATTGGACTTCCCTTGACTAGATGAGGAAAATTTTCATGACGATTCATTTGCAGATGGACATATCTTCCTTATCTCGTCTTCAAATCCCTGGTATGGAGACATTCTAATTTATCTTCAAACCTTGAAGCTACCCCAACATCTTTCGAGAGATGATTGACGACGTATACGTCATTAGGCTAAAAACTACCTTATCATCGGTGAAACTTTGTATCATCGAGGAGTAGATAATATTTTACATCGTTTCTTGACTCACGAAGAAGATGAGTCTGTTCTTAATGATTGTCACAATGGGGCTTGTGGTGGTCATTTATCCGGGCTTGCGACAACCCAAACAAAATTGTCCATCAATTTTTAAAGATTATGTTGAAGCGGTCAAGAAGTGTCACCCTTGCCAGGTGTTCGCTTGGAAAATGCGCTCTCACCCAACCCCTCTTCACCCAGTCGTCACCGTTGGTCCCTTCACCAAGTGGGGGGTATATTTTATGGACTATAACCCAACTTCAGATGTGGGGCACCAACATATTATTGTGGTCATGGATTACTCTACTAAATGGGCATAGGCCATGTCTATTGTTAAATCTGATGGTAAGACTGCAAATTTCTTTGTATTCAACCAAATTATAGAATAGTTTGGAATCCCAAGAGAGATTGTCGTTGATTATGGCAGTCATTTTATAAATTAAATGATGAAAGAGTTAACATAAAAAATGAGGTTTAAGCACGATCATTCTTCCTCTTGTTATCCCCGGGAAAATGAAAAAGTAGAGGCGGTGAACAAATATCTCAAGACCATATTGCAAAAAACTGTTAGGTAGAGTAAATTTAACTGACATCTGATGCTTTATCCTACACTTTGGGAATACCAAACCTCGGTAAAGACTTCCACTGGTTTCTCTCCTTTTCAGTTAGTACATGGCGTCGAGTCGATTTTGCCGATTGAATGTGAAATCCATTCCCTTAAGTTGGAAATTGAGCTCTTACCTGACACATCTAATCTTGAAGAATGCCACGTACACCTAGAGTGTCTCGATGAGCAGCGTTGAGATGCCTCTACGAATATCAAAGTGAATAAATGGCATGTTAAGGTTCAATATGATAAGTCTTTCTGTCCTTGAAAGTACACTGAGGGCGACTTGGTTCTCCTTTATGACCAAGCCAAAGAACCGTTGGGGGAAGAAAAGTTCAACCCCATGTGGCACGGTCCTTATATCGTGCGACGTGTCTTAGAGAAATGAGCCTATGAATTGGAAGATTATGAAGGGAATATGATGGATGAGCCCAAGCGTAATAAATTTTAAGGTATAGCCCAAAAATGGGCTATACCTTAAAATTTATTACGCTTGAGCCCTCAAGCTTGGGCGTGACCTTTTGTATACTAGTGTATCTTAGTGTATATAAATATTTTCCTTTGTGTCATTGGCTTGCTTATCAAGTTTTCCCTTGGTTGGCAGATGTCAACAAAGTCTTTAGTTTACTTAGGATTCATGGACGGTGTCAATTGTCATACGTGGAAGATGGCTTCCACCACTTGAGTCATTTACTCACCCAAGGGCCAACTGGTGTCTTCAAGTGGCGTTCATCTGGAGCCATCAACGAATAACGTGGTTGAGTATAGAGCCATCATACAACTATTACACAATTCCATTTCACATGGTGTTCAGTCTTTAGAGGTTCGCCTGGACTCCTAGTTAGTCGTATGTCAGTTGAATGACAACTATCGTGTGCAAGATCCTACTCTACTCTGACGATTCCTACGGGTACGACTTTTGGAATGATACTTTGATTTTCTTACTTATAATCACATACCTAGAAGTTCTAATCATGTATATGATGCATATGCTAATTATATTTTAGATTGGAATTTGTCACATAAATAAGTAAAGAAAACACTTTCCTGCATGCACACATTGTAACATATATAAGTAAAGCCGAAGACCAATTTTTTTTATATTTCATCCTTTCGAGTTCACAAAATATGGTGTCATAGTAAAAAATGGGTCTCACACCCTCAAAATACATATATGGCCTATATATAATATGACCATGGAATCTACGCCTATGGCTCCAGATGCATATCATGATAGAACACTACAACATTAGCGAGACGTCGGAAGAGTCACACCCACACACAGGGTACACCCACCACCTATCGCTACATCGCCTCTGGCAGATCCTCCACTTGAACCATAAGAATCTTGTGCATAAATCAAGATAGATTCCCCTACACATTCTGCAACACTCTCTTCACATCTCCACCTGATTGTTCATCTCCTCAACCCCTTCGCTGATGTCACAAGAATCCCTCTATCCGTTGTAGACCTACATGTATGTAACAAAGAAATTCTTAATACTTGATACCAAAAAAAAATATTTGTGTTATTTTTGTTTTTATTGAAAAACACAAAAAAATGAAATATATAAAAGAATTTCTTACCAATATCACCGTAGGCGGAACCTAGTGGCAAAGGCATGTCCAGATCCCCTCTGTAGTTGATCCCGTTGGACGGGTAGTCGTCAATGGCTATGACCTGTCAGCGCCACCAGAAAAAGAACTCATCATTGTAGGGGGTTGACACCCTACCACCTCCTAGCCGCCTCATCTCGTTGGTCCACTGTGACATGGATGGATCATGCTGTCCATTTGCAGTAATCTCTACTCTAGGGCTCAAGCCTGGAACCCTCTAAAAAAAATACTACAAAGAATGGATGCAAATCTGAAATTTCTCATTCTCCCTTGTTTGCAATCCATCAACTGGCTCTTCATGTTAGCCAACAGTGAGGTACACCAATCATAAAAAATAGGTCTTAAACACTCCACCGCATAGACCATGAGTGGCCTTAATGCCTAGTGCAACAAGGCCGACCCCAAAATCTGTGTGAGTACAATCACAATGATCTTTAAGCTCAGGTTCTCAATCACCCTGATTAGGAGTTGGCTCCCTACTTTGTCTGTGCTTGCAACACAGTGGGTGGAAATGTACTCATCCATAGTCATACCACCCCCAAACCCTCAGGCCCTTAGACTCACTACCTCGCCTTGGAGAGAAAATCCTGTAATAAAGTATATATTGTCCACTTCAATCCTCAATGGTTTCCCATCGAGGTTGAAGGACTCTGTCTTCGGATCCCAATAGTCTACTAGCAATTGGAGTAAACTCACTTGAGCCCTCATTCCCTTGAGAGCCCAAAATTTATAAAGACCACATCTCTTTAAATCTTGTTAGACCCTTGCATCCCTTCCCACTGCTGGATCTATCTCTTCATGTTGCCTCTCCCTCCATTCAATCACCATCATGCAAAGGAGAAACCATTTTTTTGAGTTAAAACCTTTCAAAAATGTTGTTCACGAACTTGTACGCGGGCTAACTTGGTAACAATCACGTATAGGGATGCATATACGTGTGCAGGATTCACTTTTCCCACGTATATGGGGTTGTATATGCAACACGATGAACTATCACCCACATAAGCCCTAGTTTCCATGTTATTCCCTCTAATACTTAAAAAATGGGGCCTAAAATTGAAATTTAAACCATTAAAATTGAAGCAGAGGGGATGGACACTTACTTGGTCCATATGGTTGCTGATTTCGTTGATCGTAGCTCCCACAATCGACACTTGAATATCGTGGGGAAAATGGCCTAAATGCACTATGTGGGTGAAAAAACTCAAATGGTATGGTAAAATGGTCTATTTTTACTATTAGTAGAATTTGTTTTTACCCACTTCCTATAGTTTGTGCTAATTTTTTACCTTATGGACTAATAATGTAGTGGAAAGACTTGGTTTTTGGTGGTTTGGTCTAGTATTTTTTGCGGTTTCTAGCATCATATCGCCCATTCATGCCTTCGACAGGTATATTCTTTCACTGACATATAGGATAGGTTTTCACTCTGTTTTGCACTCTTACATCATCCTATTACCATGATCCATACACCCTAGGTACAAACCCATTTATTAGCGACACAAAACTTTCTTACTTCTACTAGAAGTGTCGTTATTAAGTGGTAGAGGCTTACCAAGCATGGGTGCCCTAGTTATAACCTTTGTGCCATTTGGTTCCCATGCATAAGTTATTCCATAGGACCGAGAGTTCCTTATAGTTTCGATATGAATTTGCGTTCAAATCCCATATTCTTACTCACAAGCATTCTGACCTTTACCTATGGGACTCCTCCCGAGTCTTGGTTAAGCTCTTTTCTGATTCTCAAAAAAACAAATATTTCCTAGTGAACTTGTCTCTTTCACACTTGTTAAATGGATTTGAAAGGACGTCTATTTGGTATAAGTTTAACCCTTTTCTGGACCAAGTAGAATACTTATGAAAAATGAATACTCTAGTCACCATTGGCTAGAAGAGTTCTCTTGGGTATTATTTTATACTTTTTTGGGCCTAGGGGACTCAATCTATGAAAAATGACATTCTTTGGAGTTAAGTTGTAATCACATTCCATCATCTTGCTTGAAATATTGAGCCTATTGCCAATTCCCTTTTTCTCATTATAAGCATCTTACCTCAACAATTTGCATAACTATCCAAGCGGAGCCTTCTATATCTCCTTTGCAACTTGACACCCTGTACCCTATGAGGAAACATCCCCTCGAGTGTCCATGCCCCACATGCACTTCCTTGCATTGATCATAGGTATGTTCCACTATTTGGATCTAGTTGCTTACTTGCGACACTTGTTTCCTCTCCTGTATCATAGCATTTCTTTGCCTATGAAAAAACAAAAAAAGACGGGTGGGAAAATAATATTATCTCATATCAGAAACAGTCATGTCGCCTTTGAACATATAATTTTTTTTTGATTCAATTATCATCCAAAGTTTGGGTTTAGCATGAACTTATGAAGGTGATATTGTTACTTAGAGTTTACTCCTACAACTTGTTATTCTTCCGGTCCCTATGGAGATTTTTTTGATGCCTTTTGCATCATGAAGCTTTATCATCAAGTCTATGTTGCCTGCATTATCCATATGTCTCATGCTCTTGTTCAAAGGAAGTCTATAAGCCTGTGTCGACCATTTCTTTGAATTCTTAACTTTGCATGTCGTCCATACCCTCAGTGTATCTCAGAGTCACATGATGTTGTAGTCCTATCATGCACCCTGGTCCTTCTTTCATTATGGATAGGTAACCTTGAACCCAAACATTGACATCTCCTCATTGGTCGTTGACTGGGGGGTTTCCCTTGGGTTCGATGTCAAGAAATCTATTCACACATTGGGATTCATGTAGTGTCTTGGATTCCATTAGTCTTATTAGTGGTTTTCTCACATTTATCGGTAGTTTTCCTTATTGGCTTCTATTCAGAGGGTCTCTTTCGTGCACTACTTACATTTGGTGCATGCGAGGGGTGCACAAGGTAGTTGGTTCATGAACATACGATTCTTCTGAGCTCCTCCTAATCATCACGCTATTTCTTTGTACCTCGTGCTGAATGATGAGAGATTCCCTAATTATCTCCTTTCAATGTGTCTCCTTCCATCGACTTCATCTCATCTCTTCTGGAAATGATACCTAGAGGATTGCAATCATCAGTGGTAGGTTCTCCTGCCATCGACAGTTGGGAATGCATCAATGTCCCCTGATCGATGGATTCTTCAAGTGTTTGACCTCAACACCCTTATTCACACTTGTAGAATGTACTTGGTGCCTTGATACCTACTTTCATTATCGATAGGTTGTCTCACGTTTGTTAACGATATACCTTAATGACTGGTAGTCAAATGAAGTTTCATTGTGTTCGAACTCAACTCCTCTATTCACATGATGTAGACTTGCACCTTTGGTGGATAGTGTAGAAGACCCCCAACTTACAGTAGCAACATTTGTAATATGTTGTTGTCTTTCATTGGACCAATACCTATATGACTTCAATGATCACGGGAGATCAGATTGTACTCCATTGTATACAGATATCTTCAGATTGATTTTGAGACTGGATTCGACTCTGCCTTGTTCATGACTATGACAACCTATGGAATATGTCCTCTTTTTATTGCCTATTCATGGCCATGAACAACTATTTGATATATTTCCACATGGATCTGCAGTGTAATTCAGATTGGCAGCCATGTGTACAAAGTCATTATGGATTGTAATATTCTCATGAGTAACAAGTACTTCCAGTTGAATCTCCATTACTCCACTTCTGGGAATTATCATGTATTTGGGCCATCGCAGATACTCCTCTGACCTCACACATTAGGGGGAATATTTTACAACAAAATTTTCCTCACCCCAACAACTTGCTTGGACGACCTTTCCATTTCCCTATGCAGACTTGAAGTCCCCTTTTGCACCTTCTAGAGCCAAAAAAGCATATTTTCCCACATATACACATCCTATCAGTTATACAACAAGCGTATACGCATGTTGCTCCACTGCAACCCGCATACATCAGGTTTGGTGCTCAAAATTAAAAATAATGTCAGTTTTCCATGCCATGTCACGAGATCCATGATCCTTGACCTTCCATATACTGGAAACGCTCTGAATCATCCCTTCAGTTCCATTTGAAGGATATAAATTGAGCCATATCCAAGCCTCGAGAGATTCAACAATTCAACTTTGAGAGCATAGACACTCTGGAGAAATTTCACTTCATATTGAGTCTGCATCCCTTTGTCCTCGAAAGTCTCAACTCCTTGTTCAACCCCCAAGCTCTTCCTTCTTTTTGATGGACAACTTAATCGAATCCTTTATATGAGCTTGCCTTTGGTGGAGGATTGAAGTGGTGGAGGCCCAACTGGAGGGACTTAGTTTCTCGGTTCTTATATGTGTCGTTACAGAAGTTTGTTACCTATGTACTTATGCTGATTATTTTAATAGAAATACTCTTTTCTAGTCCAATTGATATCTTGCAAATATTTGAATTATTATTCCATGGACATATTTATCATGTATGTTAATGGATTATGATAATATATATTCTAACACTATACATTATCACTATATGCTTGTGTATCTTGGTTGTTGAAGACAAGTTGCAGTTATAAATCTTTGGGTTGTGTGCTCAACAATAGTCTTCATTGAACGTCCGGACGAGGTAGGATCATAGCCTTGTCTTGTTAGCATTTATTTTATATAGCATACTTGGGATTAGAGTTGATTTATGTGTGTCATTCTGTCTGTTGTGGTTTACTCCTTGCCATAGAGAGATTTTCCTCATAACAATTGCCTGATCATTTTCAAGTATTATCAACCAATTTTGTAGCATTTTTATCTATTTTTTCATACTTCCAAAAGGACGAGCACATATAACATTTGAATCACCTATGATTCTCACAACAATCATAGGAAATCAAGGTGAGAATTCCTTCAGGCAAGATTTTTTGGCATCTTTGGAAATTTCGACTTGTAAACCTGCAAATTAGAATAAAATAAAATTCTTAGATTAACTTATTTGATCACCTATTTCATATATGGGCTGCGAGACATGCATTTCATAGAAATCATCAGCGTTTTGGTTTTAGTTTGATAGAATTCCAACTTTTTTCAAAGCCGGGTTTGGTACCTTTGGAGGGTTACTGGTCGATAAAAAGTATAAGACACAAATAATAAAAGAAGTGCATGCTACTAGAGAAGGTAGGGTTGGAAGGAAACTAGCATTCGTTTAAGAGAGAAACGTCGGCCATAGAGTGGGATAGTCAAAAAATACTAATACAAGATGGCATTCATGGTAACTTGTTGGAAAATCGCATAAATAGTTTTTAGTCACTTTAGAATTCTAGTATATCATAGTTTTTAATATGAATATATTTATTTAATTTGTTTACAGATTCTTTTGACCTTTTCTATAAAACATGTTTTATGAATATATGTATGATTAATAAATAGTGTAATAATAAAAAATAACCATGTTAGATATCATAGAAAATCCAATAAAAATATATATTTAGTTGATGTCATATGTTTCTATCTCATTTGAAACTCCAATAATCATAAATAGAACTCTCTTTCCCATTTCTTCTACTAAAATTATAAGTCCATATTAATTGTTCTGACACATTGACTCCAATTTTTCTTGTATAAATTATAATGTCGATTACAATGGTAGGAATAATACCATTTTTAAGAAATTGCAAGTTTTGTAGACAATCTTGTCAATTGAATGTTACTTAAGAAAGTTAGACTCTATAACATTTTCAAAAATATATGAAAGTCCACAATACCACTATGGAAATCAATCTTCCTAATTTCTCATTTAATTCAAACAAGGGAAATGTGTTCCTATTGAATGATTTTTCAATAAAA
>ML807795.1:136038-164978 GCA_009831015.1 Picea engelmannii
CCTTCCTTTATTATTATCCAGCAAATGAAGGGATACAACCTACAGCAAAACCCGTTGTAACTTCCTCTTCTTTCTCTCACAGTCTCCTCTCTTAGAATACAATATTCACCATCATCCATAGCCGCAATACATTTCCCTCATAATAGAGGGTTGCCTTCTAAGGAAAAAAACCCTAACATAATCTCTACCATTAGATCTGCGACCTTATAATGAACGGTCCAGATTTACAATGAAATTACAATATAATTTTACAAGGCAATTTTTGCTTCGGGGGCTTCGCCCCCAGACCCCCCAGCCAGGGGGATAGCCCCCCTGGACCTCGCAGAGGGGGACCTCTGAATCAGGAAGATAATCAGGCTCCACAACCAACACCCATTGATATTCTCAATAAAAATTTAAAGTCTCTAAATTTGTTAAAATTAATGTCTACCATAATGATGTCGGCACTTGAAAAAATGCTCACATTATATTATCAAGACACATAAGTCAATAGTACAACCCTACACTTTGGAAACATCCACTGATTTTCTTGATGGAGATCTAAAAATCTATGGTTCTTGACACTTTCATCAACCAAAAATGTAATGTCATTGACACCTTAGTCATAGGGTTTGTCATGTTCCCACTATAATCACACACTAGCTAGCCCAAAAATTTGTGATTCTTGAAACCTAGTATCTTTCCACTATAACCACAACACCTAGCCCAAAAATATGTGATTTTTACACTTTAGTCACTCGGACACATTGCATTTCTGATACAATTACTTTAACCAAGATAATACTCATGTAAGACAAGTTCATTGCAACCATTTCTACTCCAACTTCTAGATCAACAATGATCCAGATTGTATAGAGAACGAAATGAAAGGTCAGAATATGAATGAAAAAACATGGAGAAATATTGCAGAGAGAACAATAACATAGTAAAACCCAAATTCTATTAATGAATGAAATAGGAAAAGACTGTAAAATGCAAAGCAATACAAATTAGCTAGAATGGTGGTAGCTTATATTTGAAGAGAGAGGTGTCAGCTATGTCCATTCACAATAATACATTACAAGAGGCCAAAATGAGACATTAAAAGAGGCAAAAATGGCATTTTGACATAAATTAATAAACCCTAAGAGAATAAAACCCTAAATATCCAAAACCCTAACTCTAGGATACAAAGCACCAAAAGGATTGTAATCTTCGAGGTGGTTAATTGATATGTCAACTTCCCAGGGACACAAATTTTGCATACAATCTATTTTTGGGGCACATAGTAGCTCGTTGGAAATATCTAACTGATAATTACAATCTTTTATAGACCTAGGTGGGCCATGGCCAAACCAATCCCATGAATGGCCAAAAAACATTGTTTAAGGCCTTAAAACAACCCCGAAATTTTAGGACCTAAAAAACTATAGATAAAAGAAACTGCCTAGATGGAAAATCATGTTGAGTCAATGGAAGAGGTGGGTGGCCACCAATTTCCACCTAGATAGTTCCTCCCCCCTTAGGAATCAATGGTCCTCATTACATCAATCTCCCTCATTAGATGGGGGAACTTTTGTTGAAATTGACTCCTAGTGAGCCACTTTCCTTGGTGAAGAAGTTGGCCTACTTTGACAACATGATAGAGTTGTATGTTTTGTTGGAAAGTGTCCATTATTTGATCCATTATATCCTTCTATATGCAGTTAGGATTGAGTTATGTAGGGGGCAAATGCTCAGCCACCTCCTAAGTGTCCAATAGATGTGGAAACTATGGTCAAAGTAGCTCCACATTAAATACTGGGTGAAAGCCAAGGAAAGGGGGAACACTCAATTAAAATTTATTCTCACCCATAACCTTCATGATGGTGTAAGGACCATATCAGAGTGGTGTAATCTTCATATGGGGGCCTATGAGGCGCTCTTTCTGCAAATGCAACCACACCTTATCACCAACTTGAAACTTGTTGGAACTCGATGCTAGTCATGTCATTATTTGTACTTGGCGTTGGATTTCTACATAATATCATGAACCTATTGTTGGATGTGTTGGATCCATTCAACAAATTTGGTTTCTCTATATGCCTCATTTTGAGCACGGGGGGACTCTTTTTGTGAATATGCAATGGGAGAAGCTACATCAATGGGGGCCAATGGTTGGAACCCTAAGCACGCCTGGAAAGGGTTGCGGAAAATAGAGTCATGGAGGGATCTATCATAGTTATGTTGAACATATGGAAGGATATCATTCCATGTACATGGATTCTTGGAGTTGTACATGTACAGAATATGCACAATCATCCTATTGACCATTTATGTTTTTCATCTATTTGGAGATGGAAGACAGTTGATTTGGTCAGCTTGGTGTCCATCAAATACCACAAGATAGACCAAACGATATTGAGGAGCCTACTTTCCCTATATAAAATAATGGTATGTGGTATCCAAAAATGAACCCAAACACACTTGAAGAATAGCTTAGCAGTGGCTTTGAATATGATACTCTTCTTACATAGTGCCAAAATGGCCATCGTAGAGAATTGGTCGACAACCACAAAGACACGATCATTACCATTCTTGGTGGAGGGGAAACCTGACATGTAATCCATGGAGACTAACTCCTAGGGCTTGTCTGGGGTAGCTATAGGAGTGTACAACCCTTTCTTCTTAATGACATGTTTAGCAATATCATAGGCATTGCACGATTTGGTATATTTGTTGATGTCATGTCAGAGTTTTTTCCAGTAGAAATATTTATGAAGTACTTTTGTTGTCACAATGAAGTGTCTATCCAACTGACTATGATGTGCCTCCCAAATTATATTTTCACACTTACTTGAAGGAACAAAAAGATGGCTTAAATAACATAAAAGTGCACCCTAGAGGTGAAATTATGGAGCTTGTTTACCTACACCTAGTGTCTGATATGTAGCAGCAAAGTTGGGGTTTTTTTTGTACAATTGGGGCCACTCGGAGGTCTCATGCCCACATGAGTTAATAATTGTGGTTAGTGCCACAACCATGGGCTAGTTGAGGTAGTCTACAACATGGTTTGTGTCTCCCTGATTGTACTTAATGTTCAAGTGGAATTGTTGCAAGTACGTGGAACACTTCTGATGGAAGACATTCTATAACTTTCCTTGTGTCTGCATGAATTATAGAGGCTTGTGATCAATGTGGATCATCATTTCCTTTCACATAATATAATGCTTCCACTATCGACATGTCTACATAATGGAGTACATCTCTTTGTTATAGGTGGGATACCTATGAATAGTATAAGAGAGTGTCTCACTGTGATAGGCCACTAGATGTCCATGTTAAGTGAGGACTACACGAATAACATAGTCAGTGGCATCTACATGGCATATGTCTCAATATTGAATGGATATTATAGGTCTAACAGAGTGAGGATTGGTGTCAAACAAAGGTGGCATTTCAGATCCTCAAATGTTTTTTATTGTAACTCAGACCAAAAAAATGTGTCTTTAGATCCACCCTTGGTCACCTGGATTAAGGGCCAAGTGATATGAGATAATCCCAACATGAACCTATGGTAGAAGTTAGCAAGGCCCAAGAAGTTGTGGAGCTTTGTTAGATTCATTGAGGTTTTCCAATCGTGAATGACTTGGATATTGGCTAGGTCCACATGCACCCCATATTTATCCTCGATGTATCCTAGATACAAAATTTTCTACGTGACAAATGATCATTTCTCAAGATTTTCATATAACTTGTGTTGCCACATAGTGCTTAGGATATGTTGAATGTATTGCAAATGTTTTACCCAATGTCTATTGAAGATGAGTACGTCATCCAAATATACGACCACAAAAGAGTTTGTGAACGACTGTGAGATGTCATCTATCATCCTCATGAATGTTGTTGAAGCATTAATGAATCCAAAGGGCATGACTAACCACTCAAAAGGGACTTGTTTATACTTGAAGGTGGTCTTCCATACATTAGTTTGTTCAATTGGGACCTGGTAGTATCATGAATTCAAATCAATCTCACTAAAAAAATAGGAACCCTTAAGTTGATCAAGAATATTTTCAATAGGTACCTTTCGACATTGCTTTACCGAGATCAATAAAGATGTAGCAGTTGGGGCTACCTCTAATACCCTGTAGATATGGCCTCCCAAAGTAACAATGACACTATGAGGCATGGACTCATAAACAATGTGACCTTTCCATGTATAGGGTTGTCCTAAAAGAACATCACAAATTTCAAGTGGGGAAACATCACATAGTACCTCATCTTTGAAGGGCTCAATGCCATAAGACAAAAAAAAGTGTTGGATAATGCAAAGATCTCATCCCTAGTTAAACCAACCGATGGTGTATGGTTGGGGGTGTGTTGTTGTCAACAACTTCAATCTCTTGATGACCTCAGTCGATATTAGGTTATTTTGGCTACCACTATCAACAATGAAATGTCGCAGATTCCCCTTCACCCACATGTGTGAATGGAAGAGACGCTTTCCCTCCTCAGTCTCCTCTAACTCTTTTGGTTCGATCTTTGCAGTTGAAATGGTAGAATTAGGTTCTACGTCAATGATCTTCTTTTCATTATCCTGCTCTGAATCAAATTTTGAGCCAAATAATTATTGTTTTGAGTGGAATTCATCAGTGTTGTTCTAGGGTATTTTGTGGAAATATCTGACTGATAATTACAATTTTTTATAGACCTAGGTGGGCCATGGCCAAACCAATCCCATGAATGGCCAAAAAACATTGTTTAAGGCCTTAAAACATCCCCGAAATTTTAGGACCTGAAAAACTATAGATAAAAGAAACTGCCTAGATGGAAAATCATGTTGAGTCAGTGGAAGAGGTGGGTGGCCACCGATGTCCACCTAGATAGTTCCTCCCCCTTTAGGAATCAATGGTCCTCATTGCATCAATCTCCCTCATTAGATGGGGGAACTTTTGTTGAAATTGACTCCTAGTGAGCCACTTTCCTTGGTGAAGAAGTTGTCCTACTTTGACAACATGATAGAGTTGTATGTTTTGTTGGAAAGTGTCCATTAATTGATCCATTATATCCTTGTAAATGCAGTTAGGATTGATTTATGTAGGGGCCAAATCCTCAACCACCTCCTAAGTGTCCAATAGAGGTGGAAAATATGGTCAAAGTAGCTCCACATTAAATATTGGGTGAAATCCAAGGAAAGGGGTAATACTCAATTAAAAATTATCCTCACCCATAACCTTCATGATGGTGTAAGGCCCATATTAGAGTGCTCTAATATTCATATGGGGGGCTATGAGGTTCTCTTTCTGCAAATGCAACCACACCTTATCACCAACCTGAAACTTGTTGGAACTCGATGCTAGTCATGTCATTATTTGTAGTTGGCGTTGGATTTCTACATAATATCATGAACCTATTGTTGGATGTGTTGGATCCATTCAAAAAATTTGGTTTCTCTATATGCCTCATTTTGATCACAGGAGGACTCTTCTTGTGAATATGAAATGGGAGAAGCTACATCAATGGGGGGCAATGGTTGGAACACTAAGCACACCTGGAAAAGGGTTGCGGAAAACAAAGTCATGGAGGGATATATCATAGTTATGTTGAACATATGGAAGGATTGCATTCTGTGTACATGGATTCTTGGAGTTGTACATGTACAAAATATGCACAATCATCCTATTGACCATTTATGGTTTTCATCTATTTGGGGGTGGAAGACAGTTGATTTGGTCAGCTTGATGTCCATCAAATACCACAAGATAGACCAAAAGGTACTGAGGAGCCTACTTTACCTATATAAAATAATGGTATGTGGTATCCAAAAATGAACCCAAACACACTTAAAGAATAGCTTAGTAGTGGCTTTGAATATGATACTCTTCTAACATAGTGCCAAAATGGCCATCTTAGAGAATCGATCGACAACCACAAAGACACAATCATTACCATTCTTGGTGGAGGGGAAACCTGACATGTAATCCATGGAGACTAACTCATAGGGCTTGTCTGGGGTAGTTATAGGAGTGTACAACCCTTTCTTCTTAATGGCATGTTTAGCAATATCATAGGCATTGCACGATCTAATATATTTGTTGATGTCATGTCGGAGTTTTGGCCAGTAGAAATATTTATGAAGTACTTCTATTGACACAATGAAGTGCCTATCCAATTGACTATAATGTGCCTCCCAAATTATCTTTGCACACTTACTTGAAGGAACAAAAATATGGTTGAAATAACATAAAATTGCACCCTGGAGGTGAAATTATGGAACTTGTTTACCTACACCTAGTGTTTGATATGTAGCAGCAAAGTCGGGGTTTTTTCATACAATTGGGGAAACTCGAAGGTCTCATGCCCACATTAGTTAATAATTGTGGTTAGTTCCACAACCATGGGCTAGTTGAGATAGTCTGCAACATGGTTTGTGTTTCCCTTATTGTACTTAATGTTCAAGTGGAATTGTTGCAAGTATGTGGAACACTTCTGATGGTGGTCATTCTATAACTTTCCTTGTATCTGCGTGAATTACAGAGGCTTGTGATCAATGTGGATGATCATTTCCTTTCCCATAATATAATGCTTCCACTATCGACATGTCTGCATAATGGAGTACATCTCCTTGTTATAGGTGAGATACCTATGAATAGTATCAGAGAGTGTCTCACTATGATAGGCCGCTAGATGTCCATGCTAAGTGAGGACTACACGAATAACATAGTTAGAGGCATCTACATAGCATTTGTCTCAATATTGAATCGATATTGTAGGTCTGACAAAGTGAGGATTGGTGTCGAACAAAGGTGGCATTTCAGATCCACAAATGTTTTTTTATTGTAACTCAGACAAAAAAAACTTGTCTTTAGATCCACCCTTGGTCACTTGGATTAAGGGCCAAGTGATATGAGAGAACCCCAACATGAGCCTATGGTATAAGTTAGCAAGGCCCAAGAAGTTGTGGATATTTTTTTAAGTCATTGAGGTTTTCCAATCGTGAATGACTTGGATATTGGCTAGGTCCACATGCACCCCATATTTATCCTTGATATATCCTAGATACAAAATTTTCTACGTGACAAATGAGCATTTCTTAAGATTTTCATATAACTTGTGTTGCCACATAGTGCTTAGGATATGTTGAATGTATTGCAAATGTTCTACCCAATTTCTATTGAATATGAGGACGTCATCCAAATATACGACCACAAAAGAGTTTGTGAACGACTCTGAGATGTCATCTATCATCCTCGTGAATGTTGTTGAAGCATTAATTAATCCAAAAGGCATGACTAACCACTCAAAAGGGCCTTCTTTATACTTGAAGGTGGTCTTCCATACATTAGTTTGTTCAATTGGGACCTGGTAGTATCATGACTTCAAATCAATCTCACTAAAAAAATAGGCACCCTTAAGTTGATCAAGAATATTTTCAATGGGTACCTTTCGACACTGCTTTACCGAGATCAAGAAAAATGTAGTAGTTGGGACTACCTCTAATACTCTGTAGAGATGGCCTCCCAAAGTAACAATGACACTATGAGGCCTGGACTCATAAACAACATGACATTTCTATGTATAGGGTTTCCCTAAAAAAACATCACAAAATTCAAGTGGGGAAACATCACATAGTACCTCATATTTAAAGGGCTCGATGCCATAAGACATGAAACTTTGTTGGCTAACGCAAATATCTCATCCCTAGTTAAACCAACCGATGGTGTATGGTTGGGGGTGTGTTGTTGTCAACAACTTCAATCTCTTGATGACCTCAGTCAATATTAGGTTATTTTGTCTACCACTATCAACAATGAAATGTAGCAGATTCCCCTTCACCCACATGTGTGAATGGAAGAGACGTTTCCTCTCCTCATGCTCCTCTAACTCTTTTGGTTGGATCTTTGCAGTTACAATGGTAGAACTAGGTTCTATGTCAATGATCTGCTTTCCATTATCCTTCTCTCAATCAAATTTTGAGCCAAATTTTGATTATTTTTCTTTCAGTTTGGCCAATAATTATTGTTTCAAGTGGCATTCATCAGTTTTGTGCTAGGGTATTTTGTGGAACTCACGCCACTTTCCAATGTCTTTCTTCGACTTCCCATTACCCTTATTTGCATATGGATTGGACTAGTTGTCTTGAGGTTGTCTCCTCCTTGCTCTATCCTTTGTTCTATCAGTTAGGGCCACCTTTACCATGCTTTTGTTGCGGTGGATTTGCAGACCCGAACGCTTGTTTATTCATTTCCTTAAGTTTCTTCTCCATTTTGATAGAATATCGATAGACAACTCCCAGTGAGGAGATGTCCAAGAAATCCATCTCTATTTGGATGTACCTATGTAGGACACTATAGTAATTCAAAACCACGTGTTTCTCAAAGTCACTAATATGCAGCTATGAGTGCAAGGTATGAAAGATATTGGTATACGTATGGTCCCTCTTCTGACATAGAGTTATCCATCTCATGTACTAGTCATCATAGTTTCCAATAGGGTAGAATTCCTCCTTGAGGGAATAAAAAAAGGACACCTAAGAGAGTTTTGTCCTAAATATTGCAGACTTGTCTCCTTTATGTCTCTCCCAATAACTTTCCTACCAATATTCGACATGGGGAAGAGCTTTAAGGAGTGAAGGTGATATTTTCGATGTCAAAAAAATTGTGAACTAAGTAATAACCCTCTAGTAGACTTAACCATTTATCTAAAGCATATGCATCTATCTAGCCTTCAAATAAAGGAATATAAAATTTAAAGTTTACCTTTAAGGGTGTCGTACTTCCAAAATGAAAGCTTGTTGTAGGTGCCTCGGCCACCATTGGTAGTCATTGAAGGATCTAGGTGAAATTATCCATCATCTTGTTCCTGTGTCGCATGAGATCTTCCTCGAACAAAAATTTTAAAGGATATATTACTCTGTCATCTCTCTTTTCTTCCACCATGGGAGGTCACTTGGGTTGGAGAGAGAAGTCCTCCCCAAGTGAAATTATCTCGAGACCGAACTCTCTATACCCTAACCTCGTTGGGGACATGCACTGAGAAACAACAAAGAGAAGATTGTTCTGATACCACATATATGGATTGTATAGAAAAAAAATTAAATACAGGAAGATAAATGGAAACATACACACACAAATATTGAAGAGATAAAGTAATACAGTGAAACCCAAATTCTATTAATGAATGAAATAGGAAAAGAATTTAAAATGCAAAGCAATACAAACTAGCCAGAATGGTGGTAGCTTATCTCTAAATAGAGAGGTGTCGGCTATGCTCATTCGCAAGAATAAATTACAAGAATATAAAATGGAATTTTAACATAAATTACTAAATCTTAAGGGGGAAAAACCCTAAAGGTCCAAAACCCTAACTTTAGGAGACAAAGCACCAAAAGGATTGTGGGCTCCGAGGTGGTTAGTTGATACATCAACTTCTTGGGGGCACAAAGTTTTCATACAACCTTCATTTGGGGTGAATAATAGCTTGTTGGAAAGATATAACTAAGAATTACAATTGTTGGCAGTCCTAGGCAAGCCATGGCCACCCTAAGCTCCTGAATGGCAAAAAAAAAATTAAAGCCTCAAAATGACCCTGAAAGTTTAGGATCTAAAAATCTCTAGATAAAAAAAAATGCCAAGATGAATAATTGTGTTGAGTCAATGGAAGAGGTGGGTGGATACCAATGTCCACCTGGATCAAACAAGACCTTTCACAACATATTCCCACAAATTTTCCATGAATCTCTAATCCACTCTCACCTTCTTATGTAATGACCATTTATACACTTATACTATTCTTTTCAATTTTGAAAAATCTATCATATCCATGCATTTAAGGTGGTGAGCACTTATTTTTCCAAAGCTAATCCAATACAAAGTGTCCTAAATATAATTAGAAAAATGCAAAAAATGGATACACTTAACTTTTATAAGTTATTTTTATGAATACAAATATATAAATATAAATTAGTAAATCAATAATTAATAATTATTAATGAAGAGATGCCTCATAATGAAGGGTCACATCTCTTCACAAAAGGGTGGCCTTGCATTGGTATATATATGGCCCTCATTCTCATTGTAATCATCATACTATTCATTCTTATACATTTACTTGATATATAATTATTTCATCCTAAATTGATTACTTTATATTCCAGATAATTTGGATAGTTTATGTGTGATGAACATTGTCCGTCACATTTGGTATCAGAGCAAGTTTGATCCTGGACATTGGCCACATTCTTATCAGGGCTATTATAAACTGAGCTTTTGGCCATAAAAAATTTCATAGTTCTCTAAAAAAAATTGGTCCTTGACCATAATTGGCCCTTAGCCAATGGAAATCTAAAAAAATTTGTTGCAACGTGAAGTTTCGCTGCCAAGAAATCGTTTGTATATATATATATATATGAAATTTTGTCAAAGAAAAAAATAATTATATTGCAAGGTTGAAGAAACTCTGTCTCATTTGGTGTCAAATCGTTTAAAAAAAAAAAAAAGAATAAGTACATAAAAGAAGAAAAAATATATATACTCCAAGTAGTAGAAAAATGATTCAAAAGCTCCAGATAAAAAAATAAGTGTATAAAAAGAAATATATATATATATATATATATATATATGAGAAAAAATGAATTAAAAAAAAAGGAATAAGTTATTATTAAACTTTCATTCAGTCATTGATCCAATGGTACATATGTTGGGTATGTGTTATATTCTTTTCACAAGTAGTAGTGTCTGAGCGTATGCGTTGGGCATGTAGGGGGGTGCAGGGGGGCGGAGCACCCCGTGCGAGGGTCCGGGGGTAGCACCCCCGGAAAAAAAATTCCTACCTCGGGAAACATGAAACCTACCTCGAGAAATGTGTCATGTATTTAAGTGGTTTTTTTGACGCATGGTTTTTTCCAATGGTTTTCTATTTTCAGTTAAGGAATTAGGGTTTTGGACTAATCCAGGTCATTGGGTTAGGGTTTTGGATGCCGCTGGATCCTATATGTATATTGTATTGTAAACAATGTAACACAATGAATGAATATAATATATGTTGGTTTTCCCGGTTTGGGTTTCCAGGGGAAAAATCTCTGTGTAATGTTTGTATTTTCCATTGTATCTTTTATGTTCTTTTCTAAATATTTGTTTACAATAGACATTGTACAAGGTTATAATTTACAACATGCACCAAAACAGTAGCCATTGGTCGTAAGACATCTATACTAGTCGTCATCCGTACGACATCTGTATCAGCCACCATTCGTACTCATTTTTGTCACTGTTGTACCTGCTGCAGTCATTTTTGTCATCGTCGTGTTAAAATATTGTGTGACTGCAAAGAATATTCTCATCCCCTTTTGTGGATAAAGATAAAATGTATTTATTATTGATTAGATCAATCCCCTTTTGTGGATTTATCATGTCGGGTATTGTAAATGACCAAATCCCCTTTTGTGGATTGGTCAAACCCTAATTGTAATAGGCTAAATAAAAAGTCAGCCCCAGAATATATTAAAGAGGCCCCAAAATATATTAAAGGTTGTTATAACCACCCAGAAGAAGAAGTCGGCCCTGCTAGTGAAGAGACACTTCCACATGTGCTAGAATTGTATAAATAAGATAGGCCAGCACCTCATTTAGACACACACTCAACTCACTCATCTAGTGCGCAAGTATTGAAGGAAGCTGCAGTTACCAATTGCCAGAAGAAGGAAGAGAGAGAGAGGCGCATCCTTGGGAGAGGAATTTCTTTGTTGTTTGGTTCATTATCTTGGTATTGTATTAGCTATCTATATTAAGGAAGTTTTGTTGGGTTTTCTTCCCCTTGAGAGTTTCCCAGGATAAATGTTTGTGTACTCTTGTGATTTTGTTTCTCTCAGTGATCATGTCTATGCTATTGTTATCTAGTAAATAGAAAGGTAACCTAATAATAGCTTAAACTTTAACACGACGTACCTGTTGTCTTCATCCTTAAATTTGTCGTCGTACCATAGGGTCAATTCCGCAATTCCATAGTATACATCCACCAATTTGTTGTGCTAATTTTGGTCTGTACAGAAAAAACTAAATGATAATAGGCATCATAAATTCCTAAGTTACCAAGAACTATTGTGCCTCTTCATTTTATTAGTCCCTACCTTAAGGCAACAAGGATTATTGTAAACAACTTGGGATTTTTCATTAATCCTACACGCAAAACAAAAAATTTATCCCAAAATTTTCTCTTCTCTACCAAAGAACATTTTTCTCCACTTATGAAATACGTACAATTGTTTCTTTTGACCAATGGAAAAAATGGAGACCTTATTTGGCCTCATATCAAGGCTGTTTGGTTTCAAACTTAACACAATGGATGTGTGTGTGTGTGTGTGTGTGTGTGTGTGTGTGTGTGTGTGTGTGAAGATGGATTAAATGGACTAATGCTAACTTGAAAGTTAGCATTAATTTTGAAACATCAAATGTTTATTGATAGCCCATAGCTCATAGTCAATAACTCAAATTTCTTATTATGGAGATTGCATGAAAGGTTGTGGTGTCCAACAACTGTGCTAGAGAACGTCTAAGTCTAACACATTTTCTCACTCAGTTGATTACCCTCCCCATCCTGGTTTCTTGTTCGAAGCATGAACCAAATCCTATCGTTCAAGAGGTGCTCAAGTCAGTGGCATCGTTTATGTCCAACAACTTATCAGCTTTCTCGTTCAGAGCATGGAGAGCATGAACCAAAGCCTCTCGTTGAGAGGCTCTCATGCCAGTGGCATTGTTTCTGTCCAACATCTTATCAGATTGTTCACTGGAAACAAGAGCTAGCTTCATGCAACAATCCGACATTCCACCTATAATGGTCGGCCTACTACTCGTGATGATGATTCCACTACTTCTTCGAAAAATGAAGGCAAGGAAAGGGAAGGACAAGGACAAATTTGACTCATAATTCAACCAAAGACTATGTTGATTCGTCAATTTCGTGAGAGGAGGTGGGAAAATATATTTCAGAGTCTTTATATTTATATATTTACCTATATTTATTTACCAACATTAGAATAATATTTGTCTATATTTTAGAAGCAACCATTATTGCATTAGAATCAAAATCAACAATGTTTGTTTAGTGAGACAATTTGTTTATTTTTGAGGAAATTTCCAATGCAAAGCACATAGAGAAAATTGATTTCAAGCATTCAAGCTTATAACACTTCAATTCAATTTGATATTTGTTGGTTATTCTCCCGTGCAGAACTACTAGTTCAAAAATACATTCTTGCACCACACAGTAACTCTAAAGTTTTTATTTAATTAAATAATTTAGTAAAATGAACTAATTATTTAGGATTTTTTCACCAACATTCAAACTAGGTTGTGATATGCAGTTTGAGTTTCCTTTGTTAAAAATATGTATTGGAGTTGGAGCTTCTTCCATGATATTACTTGAGATGTGAAAAAACTTTGTTTTCACGCCATCCCTTAATTTCCAAAGGAAACTTTAAAGTCCCTTCATATTTTAGATATCAAAGATGGTTCACCTCTTATTATTACACTATTTATTACTCAGACTGAAATTTACATGAAAAATGTTGTTGGTTGTTGCTACGCACAAAAATTTGCTATGCAACTCTCAAAAATTGATGTGATGCACTGTAAACCTGCTCCAAAATTGTTGTTGACCACCCACCTGCACTCCTAAAACTCAGCAGATAAAGAAATGGTTGAATAAGAAATGGGTTCTTATGGGCATAGTTAAAAATAAAATTCTCTCAAAACCCTAGATAGACAATAAATTCGTTTTTAACTTTTTAGATGCAAAAATATGAATCTAGGGATTACCGACTATTTTTATGGTGCATTATGTCAATAGAAAACATTAAAATCTATGTAGGAAATGCCACCTGCGAAGGCATTTCATTCAACATCAATTTTCTCATACTACCCATTTTCTTGCCCTTTCGTTTGAGATATTGGAGGGTTAAGCTTCTTATTTTAAATTTCTCACCAAGGCATCTAGACTCAGTGTTGTTATCTTGACCTTTATTTAGAATTTTTACAACTTACTTTCCATCTTGCTTCTGGTCAATTGATGTCTCTGGGTGAGAGAAGGATGCAAGATCCAACTTGTTTTTATCACATATTAATGCCCATTGTTTGGAACTTGGAAGTGAGACACTAGTTGTGCTTGTGGCTTTTGGCACATAGTTTTCTTGAAACAATGATTAACTTGTCAACATTGGGATAGATTGAGTGTATCAATTAGATTTAAACGATATTGTTGCATGCATGTGTATCTTATGACTAGTTTCAATGGGAATGCATATTACAAATTGAGCAATTTATTCATTGCAAAAATGAAATAATCAGAATTGTCAAGGGGAAAACTCAAGATCTTATCAACTTAAGTATTGCATGATATGCAAATTTTATTGAAAAATCATTCAATAGGAACACATTTCCCTTGTTTGAATTAAATGAGAAATTAGGAAGATTGATTTCCATAGTGGTATTGTGGACTTTCATATATTTTTGAAAATGTTATAGAGTCTAACTTTCTTAAGTAACATTCAATTGACAAGATTGTCTACAAAACTTGCAATTTCTTAAAAATGGTATTATTCCTACCATTGTAATCGACATTATAATTTATACAAGAAAAATTGGAGTCAATGTGTCAGAACAATTAATATGGACTTATAATTTTAGTAGAAGAAATGGGAAAGAGAGTTCTATTTATGATTATTGGAGTTTCAAATGAGATAGAAACATATGACATCAACTAAATATATATTTTTATTGGATTTTCTATGATATCTAACATGGTTATTTTTTATTATTACACTATTTATTAATCATACATATATTCATAAAACATGTTTTATAGAAAAGGTCAAAAGAATCTGTAAACAAATTAAATAAATATATTCATATTAAAAACTATGATATACTAGAATTCTAAAGTGACTAAAAACTATTTATGCGATTTTCCAACAAGTTACCATGAATGCCATCTTGTATTAGTATTTTTTGACTATCCCACTCTATGGCCGACGTTTCTCTCTTAAACGAATGCTAGTTTCCTTCCAACCCTACCTTCTCTAGTAGCATGCACTTCTTTTATTATTTGTGTCTTATACTTTTTATCGACCAGTAACCCTCCAAAGGTACCAAACCCGGCTTTGAAAAAAGTTGGAATTCTATCAAACTAAAACCAAAACGCTGATGATTTCTATGAAATGCATGTCTCGCAGCCCATATATGAAATAGGTGATCAAATAAGTTAATCTAAGAATTTTATTTTATTCTAATTTGCAGGTTTACAAGTCGAAATTTCCAAAGATGCCAAAAAATCTTGCCTGAAGGAATTCTCACCTTGATTTCCTATGATTGTTGTGAGAATCATAGGTGATTCAAATGTTATATGTGCTCGTCCTTTTGGAAGTATGAAAAAATAGATAAAAATGCTACAAAATTGGTTGATAATACTTGAAAATGATCAGGCAATTGTTATGAGGAAAATCTCTCTATGGCAAGGAGTAAACCACAACAGACAGAATGACACACATAAATCAACTCTAATCCCAAGTATGCTATATAAAATAAATGCTAACAAGACAAGGCTATGATCCTACCTCGTCCGGACGTTCAATGAAGACTATTGTTGAGCACACAACCCAAAGATTTATAACTGCAACTTGTCTTCAACAACCAAGATACACAAGCATATAGTGATAATGTATAGTGTTAGAATATATATTATCATAATCCATTAACATACATGATAAATATGTCCATGGAATAATAATTCAAATATTTGCAAGATATCAATTGGACTAGAAAAGAGTATTTCTATTAAAATAATCAGCATAAGTACATAGGTAACAAACTTCTGTAACGACACATATAAGAACCGAGAAACTAAGTCCCTCCAGTTGGGCCTCCACCACTTCAATCCTCCACCAAAGGCAAGCTCATATAAAGGATTCGATTAAGTTGTCCATCAAAAAGAAGGAAGAGCTTGGGGGTTGAACAAGGAGTTGAGACTTTCGAGGACAAAGGGATGCAGACTCAATATGAAGTGAAATTTCTCCAGAGTGTCTATGCTCTCAAAGTTGAATTGTTGAATCTCTCGAGGCTTGGATATGGCTCAATTTATATCCTTCAAATGGAACTGAAGGGATGATTCAGAGCGTTTCCAGTATATGGAAGGTCAAGGATCATGGATCTCGTGACATGGCATGGAAAACTGACATTATTTTTAATTTTGAGCACCAAACCTGATGTATGCGGGTTGCAGTGGAGCAACATGCGTATACGCTTGTTGTATAACTGATAGGATGTGTATATGTGGGAAAATATGCTTTTTTGGCTCTAGAAGGTGCAAAAGGGGACTTCAAGTCTGCATAGGGAAATGGAAAGGTCGTCCAAGCAAGTTGTTGGGGTGAGGAAAATTTTGTTGTAAAATATTCCCCCTAATGTGTGAGGTCAGAGGAGTATCTGCGATGGCCCAAATACATGATAATTCCCAGAAGTGGAGTAATGGAGATTCAACTGGAAGTACTTGTTACTCATGAGAATATTACAATCCATAATGACTTTGTACACATGGCTGCCAATCTGAATTACACTGCAGATCCATGTGGAAATATATCAAATAGTTGTTCATGGCCATGAATAGGCAATAAAAAGAGGACATATTCCATAGGTTGTCATAGTCATGAACAAGGCAGAGTCGAATCCAGTCTCAAAATCAATCTGAAGATATCTGTATACAATGGAGTACAATCTGATCTCCCGTGATCATTGAAGTCATATAGGTATTGGTCCAATGAAAGACAACAACATATTACAAATGTTGCTACTGTAAGTTGGGGGTCTTCTACACTATCCACCAAAGGTGCAAGTCTACATCATGTGAATAGAGGAGTTGAGTTCGAACACAATGAAACTTCATTTGACTACCAGTCATTAAGGTATATCGTTAACAAACGTGAGACAACCTATCGATAATGAAAGTAGGTATCAAGGCACCAAGTACATTCTACAAGTGTGAATAAGGGTGTTGAGGTCAAACACTTGAAGAATCCATCGATCAGGGGACATTGATGCATTCCCAACTGTCGATGGCAGGAGAACCTACCACTGATGATTGCAATCCTCTAGGTATCATTTCCAGAAGAGATGAGATGAAGTCGATGGAAGGAGACACATTGAAAGGAGATAATTAGGGAATCTCTCATCATTCAGCACGAGGTACAAAGAAATAGCGTGATGATTAGGAGGAGCTCAGAAGAATCGTATGTTCATGAACCAACTACCTTGTGCACCCCTCGCATGCACCAAATGTAAGTAGTGCACGAAAGAGACCCTCTGAATAGAAGCCAATAAGGAAAACTACCGATAAATGTGAGAAAACCACTAATAAGACTAATGGAATCCAAGACACTACATGAATCCCAATGTGTGAATAGATTTCTTGACATCGAACCCAAGGGAAACCCCCCAGTCAACGACCAATGAGGAGATGTCAATGTTTGGGTTCAAGGTTACCTATCCATAATGAAAGAAGGACCAGGGTGCATGATAGGACTACAACATCATGTGACTCTGAGATACACTGAGGGTATGGACGACATGCAAAGTTAAGAATTCAAAGAAATGGTCGACACAGGCTTATAGACTTCCTTTGAACAAGAGCATGAGACATATGGATAATGCAGGCAACATAGACTTGATGATAAAGCTTCATGATGCAAAAGGCATCAAAAAAATCTCCATAGGGACCGGAAGAATAACAAGTTGTAGGAGTAAACTCTAAGTAACAATATCACCTTCATAAGTTCATGCTAAACCCAAACTTTGGATGATAATTGAATCAAAAAAAAATTATATGTTCAAAGGCGACATGACTGTTTCTGATATGAGATAATATTATTTTCCCACCCGTCTTTTTTTGTTTTTTCATAGGCAAAGAAATGCTATGATACAGGAGAGGAAACAAGTGTCGCAAGTAAGCAACTAGATCCAAATAGTGGAACATACCTATGATCAATGCAAGGAAGTGCATGTGGGGCATGGACACTCGAGGGGATGTTTCCTCATAGGGTACAGGGTGTCAAGTTGCAAAGGAGATATAGAAGGCTCCGCTTGGATAGTTATGCAAATTGTTGAGGTAAGATGCTTATAATGAGAAAAAGGGAATTGGCAATAGGCTCAATATTTCAAGCAAGATGATGGAATGTGATTACAACTTAACTCCAAAGAATGTCATTTTTCATAGATTGAGTCCCCTAGGCCCAAAAAAGTATAAAATAATACCCAAGAGAACTCTTCTAGCCAATGGTGACTAGAGTATTCATTTTTCATAAGTATTCTACTTGGTCCAGAAAAGGGTTAAACTTATACCAAATAGACGTCCTTTCAAATCCATTTAACAAGTGTGAAAGAGACAAGTTCACTAGGAAATATTTGTTTTTTTGAGAATCAGAAAAGAGCTTAACCAAGACTCGGGAGGAGTCCCATAGGTAAAGGTCAGAATGCTTGTGAGTAAGAATATGGGATTTGAACGCAAATTCATATCGAAACTATAAGGAACTCTCGGTCCTATGGAATAACTTATGCATGGGAACCAAATGGCACAAAGGTTATAACTAGGGCACCCATGCTTGGTAAGCCTCTACCACTTAATAACGACACTTCTAGTAGAAGTAAGAAAGTTTTGTGTCGCTAATAAATGGGTTTGTACCTAGGGTGTATGGATCATGGTAATAGGATGATGTAAGAGTGCAAAACAGAGTGAAAACCTATCCTATATGTCAGTGAAAGAATATACCTGTCGAAGGCATGAATGGGCGATATGATGCTAGAAACCGCAAAAAATACTAGACCAAACCACCAAAAACCAAGTCTTTCCACTACATTATTAGTCCATAAGGTAAAAAATTAGCACAAACTATAGGAAGTGGGTAAAAACAAATTCTACTAATAGTAAAAATAGACCATTTTACCATACCATTTGAGTTTTTTCACCCACATAGTGCATTTAGGCCATTTTCCCCACGATATTCAAGTGTCGATTGTGGGAGCTACGATCAACGAAATCAGCAACCATATGGACCAAGTAAGTGTCCATCCCCTCTGCTTCAATTTTAATGGTTTAAATTTCAATTTTAGGCCCCATTTTTTAAGTATTAGAGGGAATAACATGGAAACTAGGGCTTATGTGGGTGATAGTTCATCGTGTTGCATATACAACCCCATATACGTGGGAAAAGTGAATCCTGCACACGTATATGCATCCCTATACGTGATTGTTACCAAGTTAGCCCGCGTACAAGTTCGTGAACAACATTTTTGAAAGGTTTTAACTCAAAAAAATGGTTTCTCCTTTGCATGATGGTGATTGAATGGAGGGAGAGGCAACATGAAGAGATAGATCCAGCAGTGGGAAGGGATGCAAGGGTCTAACAAGATTTAAAGAGATGTGGTCTTTATAAATTTTGGGCTCTCAAGGGAATGAGGGCTCAAGTGAGTTTACTCCAATTGCTAGTAGACTATTGGGATCCGAAGACAGAGTCCTTCAACCTCGATGGGAAACCATTGAGGATTGAAGTGGACAATATATACTTTATTACAGGATTTTCTCTCCAAGGCGAGGTAGTGAGTCTAAGGGCCTGAGGGTTTGGGGGTGGTATGACTATGGATGAGTACATTTCCACCCACTGTGTTGCAAGCACAGACAAAGTAGGGAGCCAACTCCTAATCAGGGTGATTGAGAACCTGAGCTTAAAGATCATTGTGATTGTACTCACACAGATTTTGGGGTCGGCCTTGTTGCACTAGGCATTAAGGCCACTCATGGTCTATGCGGTGGAGTGTTTAAGACCTATTTTTTATGATTGGTGTACCTCACTGTTGGCTAACATGAAGAGCCAGTTGATGGATTGCAAACAAGGGAGAATGAGAAATTTCAGATTTGCATCCATTCTTTGTAGTATTTTTTTTAGAGGGTTCCAGGCTTGAGCCCTAGAGTAGAGATTACTGCAAATGGACAGCATGATCCATCCATGTCACAGTGGACCAACGAGATGAGGCGGCTAGGAGGTGGTAGGGTGTCAACCCCCTACAATGATGAGTTCTTTTTCTGGTGGCGCTGACAGGTCATAGCCATTGACGACTACCCGTCCAACGGGATCAACTACAGAGGGGATCTGGACATGCCTTTGCCACTAGGTTCCGCCTACGGTGATATTGGTAAGAAATTCTTTTATATATTTCATTTTTTTGTGTTTTTCAATAAAAACAAAAATAACACAAATATTTTTTTTTGGTATCAAGTATTAAGAATTTCTTTGTTACATACATGTAGGTCTACAACGGATAGAGGGATTCTTGTGACATCAGCGAAGGGGTTGAGGAGATGAACAATCAGGTGGAGATGTGAAGAGAGTGTTGCAGAATGTGTAGGGGAATCTATCTTGATTTATGCACAAGATTCTTATGGTTCAAGTGGAGGATCTGCCAGAGGCGATGTAGCGATAGGTGGTGGGTGTACCCTGTGTGTGGGTGTGACTCTTCCGACGTCTCGCTAATGTTGTAGTGTTCTATCATGATATGCATCTGGAGCCATAGGCGTAGATTCCATGGTCATATTATATATAGGCCATATATGTATTTTGAGGGTGTGAGACCCATTTTTTACTATGACACCATATTTTGTGAACTCGAAAGGATGAAATATAAAAAAAATTGGTCTTCGGCTTTACTTATATATGTTACAATGTGTGCATGCAGGAAAGTGTTTTCTTTACTTATTTATGTGACAAATTCCAATCTAAAATATAATTAGCATATGCATCATATACATGATTAGAACTTCTAGGTATGTGATTATAAGTAAGAAAATCAAAGTATCATTCCAAAAGTCGTACCCGTAGGAATCGTCAGAGTAGAGTAGGATCTTGCACACGATAGTTGTCATTCAACTGACATACGACTAACTAGGAGTCCAGGCGAACCTCTAAAGACTGAACACCATGTGAAATGGAATTGTGTAATAGTTGTATGATGGCTCTATACTCAACCACGTTATTCGTTGATGGCTCCAGATGAACGCCACTTGAAGACACCAGTTGGCCCTTGGGTGAGTAAATGACTCAAGTGGTGGAAGCCATCTTCCACGTATGACAATTGACACCGTCCATGAATCCTAAGTAAACTAAAGACTTTGTTGACATCTGCCAACCAAGGGAAAACTTGATAAGCAAGCCAATGACACAAAGGAAAATATTTATATACACTAAGATACACTAGTATACAAAAGGTCACGCCCAAGCTTGAGGGCTCAAGCGTAATAAATTTTAAGGTATAGCCCATTTTTGGGCTATACCTTAAAATTTATTACGCTTGGGCTCATCCATCATATTCCCTTCATAATCTTCCAATTCATAGGCTCATTTCTCTAAGACACGTCGCACGATATAAGGACCGTGCCACATGGGGTTGAACTTTTCTTCCCCCAACGGTTCTTTGGCTTGGTCATAAAGGAGAACCAAGTCGCCCTCAGTGTACTTTCAAGGACAGAAAGACTTATCATATTGAACCTTAACATGCCATTTATTCACTTTGATATTCGTAGAGGCATCTCAACGCTGCTCATCGAGACACTCTAGGTGTACGTGGCATTCTTCAAGATTAGATGTGTCAGGTAAGAGCTCAATTTCCAACTTAAGGGAATGGATTTCACATTCAATCGGCAAAATCGACTCGACGCCATGTACTAACTGAAAAGGAGAGAAACCAGTGGAAGTCTTTACCGAGGTTTGGTATTCCCAAAGTGTAGGATAAAGCATCAGATGTCAGTTAAATTTACTCTACCTAACAGTTTTTTGCAATATGGTCTTGAGATATTTGTTCACCGCCTCTACTTTTTCATTTTCCCGGGGATAACAAGAGGAAGAATGATCGTGCTTAAACCTCATTTTTTATGTTAACTCTTTCATCATTTAATTTATAAAATGACTGCCATAATCAACGACAATCTCTCTTGGGATTCCAAACTATTCTATAATTTGGTTGAATACAAAGAAATTTGCAGTCTTACCATCAGATTTAACAATAGACATGGCCTATGCCCATTTAGTAGAGTAATCCATGACCACAATAATATGTTGGTGCCCCACATCTGAAGTTGGGTTATAGTCCATAAAATATACCCCCCACTTGGTGAAGGGACCAACGGTGACGACTGGGTGAAGAGGGGTTGGGTGAGAGCGCATTTTCCAAGCGAACACCTGGCAAGGGTGACACTTCTTGACCGCTTCAACATAATCTTTAAAAATTGATGGACAATTTTGTTTGGGTTGTCGCAAGCCCGGATAAATGACCACCACAAGCCCCATTGTGACAATCATTAAGAACAGACTCATCTTCTTCGTGAGTCAAGAAACGATGTAAAATATTATCTACTCCTCGATGATACAAAGTTTCACCGATGATAAGGTAGTTTTTAGCCTAATGACGTATACGTCGTCAATCATCTCTCGAAAGATGTTGGGGTAGCTTCAAGGTTTGAAGATAAATTAGAATGTCTCCATACCAGGGATTTGAAGACGAGATAAGGAAGATATGTCCATCTGCAAATGAATCGTCATGAAAATTTTCCTCATCTAGTCAAGGGAAGTCCAATATCAACTTGGAAAAAACTAGTGATTTCTTAGACTTCGCCGAAGTGAAATCGAGATCAAATTCTTGCAAAATAACAATCGAATTATTTTATTTCCCCCCTATGATACGCTTGGTGAGGACGTATTGTAATGGATTGATATCTGCAACTACGATAGTTTTGTAAAGTATATATAATGTCGTAATCTTTGAACCGCATGTACGACAGTCGAGGATAGTTTTTCTACAAGAGAGTATTTAAGTTCAGGACCAACTAGGTTTCGACTGAGATAGTAGACAATGTGCTCATGGAGCTCATCGTCCTCCTGAACCATAACCATACCAACCGTCCCTTCGGACGCAACGATATAAAGCAAATAGTCTCTATTGTAGTCTGGAGGCTTCAGCAAAGGTGTCGATACCAAAGATTTTCTAAGAGCATCGAAGGATTCCTGGGCTCTCTCATCCCATATAAACAGAGTATCCTTCATCAAAAGATGCATGAAACCCTTAGTTAAATTGGCATAGTTCACTATGAACCGACGCAGGAAATTATCCTTCCCCTATAAACATTGAAGTTGTCTAATGTTGCGCGGTGGAAGCAATTGAAGTATTGCCTCAACCTTCATAGGATCTACCATGATCCCATGCTCAGACACTAATAATCCTAAAAGATGGCTTGACCTAACGTAGAAGATGCACGTGTGAGGGTTCAACCGAATGTGATAGTAACGACATCTCTCAAATACTAATCGAAGGTGAGTGGAGTGATCTACTCTCTTTCGAGAGTGAGCAACAAGATCATCTAGGTAAGCTTCGACAATATGCTTGAAATCGTGAAAAGCAAAGGTCATGGCATGTTGGAAAGTTGCTTCGGCATTTTTAAGGCCGAGAGGCATTTTCCAGTATGCAAAATTACCCCAAGGACAAATAAATGACATCTTATGTTGATCCTCGAGTTTGATTTGAAATTGATTATACCCTGAAAATTCATCCATAAAAGAAAAGTCTTTGCTTCCCGCACATTCATCAAGTATATGGTCAATGAAAGGAGTCAGGAAGTTATCTTTAGGACAAACCTTGTTCAGGACTCAAAAATCCATACATACGCAGATAGTTCCTTTCTTTTTATTTACGGGAATGGCCTTGGAAACCCATTCAGTCAAGGGAATCGGGTAGATGGAACCAACATTAAGTAGCTTCTCTACCTCTGCCTTAATAGCAGGGGCATTCCTAGGATTAACAACTCTAAGATGTTGTCGAACAGTTTTAGCATCTGGATAGGTTTTAATCTCATGTTCAACAATGTTGGGGTCGATCCCTGGCATATCTTCATACGACCAAGAAAATACATCAAGAAATTATTTGAAGAGATCAGTGTAGATCTGAATTTCTTCTGGCAAACAATCTGCACCGATATATACATTCTCAATTTTTCCAGGAATACGAGAGATGTCGATCGTGACAGCATGAGAAATATTCTCCATGTTTCCTTCAGCATAAATACCATGCGTATCTAATGGAACCACAGCATGACAAACCATCTCACTTGAGGTAGATCTAAATTCATCTTGTTCGATCTTAATTAGATCTGGGAGGAAATAGGAGTGATGATGCATATCATCCCAAGGCCTATCAGGACCAAACATGGCCTCTAAGATGGCTTCATATGAACGTAAAGTATCTTCGAGGAAATCATGCGAACAATATGATTGAACGGCCCATACGGGCTCTAGAATAGGATCCACCTCGTTCGTCCACGAGGAGGAAGGATCTGGGTCAGCAGTAGCGTCAAGAATAGACTGATACACAACTTTTTCCACTGACAGTGGCATTGCCATCCCAATGTGTGTCTGACCTTCGTATGACATACTTGAGGAAGGTAGTTTCCAAGGATCATTTAAATATGAAGTACCGAAAGGAACGGACCTCATCGAGGACGAAGACTCACTGGAAATGGCATAAATGTGGTGAATTGGTGCCATGAAATCAAAGCTATCCATCAGAGAGGAATACATTCCAGCACCAACATCCTCAGTTTCCTCCTGAGAATGTTTTATCATAGGGACCGAAGGTCCAACCGATGCATTAGGAATAGCATATGCAAAGGACTATTGATCAATTATCACTATTTTCCCTTCGTGAGGAAAACATAAAGTGTTGAAAATGGACGACACAACGACTATCATGGCATAAGTCCAATTACACCCTAGTAGTAAATTATAGTCGAGGGGTGCATCAACCACCTCGACATCAACCTCCACTGTCTTCCCATCTAACTAGACTGGAAAATCGGGAAGAATTTTGTGGTGTCGAAACGAACACCCATCAAATGTTGTCAACATAGTCATAGATTGGGATAGAGTCAGAGAGCCAATGGATTTCCAACAAGTTAGGGACATCACGCACGTCGCAGCACCTTCATCAATTGCAGTGCATTTGATGGTAATTTTTGTGTACTCCTCATGGATTTGAAAGGCCACGTGGTAAGGTAAGAGAGGCCTAACATTCGTGATGTCAAAATTGATAACCTTCGAGCCACACAAGTCTAGAAATCCTAATGCATATAACAAAGCGTTCCTCTATGAAGGAAACGTCTGGAGCACCTCCAAAGCAGACATCGCACAAGGGGTTTGGCCCAGATCTTCGACAATCAGATAGTTTTGGGTGGCTCTAGCATTAGGATTGTGGGAGAGCGCTTTAGTACTCCTTTTGGAATACGAGGCAGAGGTTCCAACTTTTCAATATGCAAGGGTGTTTCCAGAGGAGGAGGAGACTCTAGACCTACAATGGTCTCAAAAGAACCGTAATCATGAGATTGGGTGGCTACATCAATATTATACTTGACCATATTGACACATATATGGACACCTTCATGTGTCGAGGGGTTTTGAATCTCGTTCGACGCATTTACGGTGTTGGGGGTCCTCGAGGCCATGTGTTGATAATGCAGAAATGGATTTTTCAGCATAGTAGGTGGTTGTGATAAGAGCCTCGAGGCTTCCTCGATTTTGGGGCATAGGTGGGTAAGGTGATCATCTTTACAAAGTTTACAAGGAAACTTCACCTTCCATTTTTCTTTCTTGCCCTCACTGACATTATTATTCTATATATCATTGTTAGTGTCGTCCTTGGCTTTATTATTATTTTTCCCACCCTTGCGAGTATTACCTTGTCCTTTCCTTTTATTCCCTCTTGGTTGTTGGCTACCATTTGGGTTAGTCGATGACTATACAGAATGCACATCCTCCAACTAAGTGGGAGTGGAGGACAAAGCCAAAGCTTGTCCTGCTACACACTGGCTTAGAGACAAATATTTCAACTGGTTCGTCACCAAGTCTGTAAAATTAGAATTTGCAGAGCCTATGATGCCATCGACATGGGGCCCAGGCTTTTGTCTAGGGTCATAGTTTGATTGCAACGCGTTAGGAATAATTTCATACAACATCCCAGATTGAGCATATATGAGGTCCAATTGTTGGGATTTGAAAATAGCTTCTTCCTTAGATGTTACTCTGGATGTAGAGACATCCTTCGAAATATAAGGAAATAAGGACTTAAGGAACCACTCCAACAGAAACTCTGGAGGAATGTAGGATTTGATCAACCTCTTATGTCTACGCCACTCTTGGATATGGTCTGATATATGCATGAATTTATCTTGATGGAGGGCCGAAAAAAGTTCTATGCCAGCATCGTAATGAACTGGCAACTGGAAGAGGTTGAGAAAGACCAAAACCATCTTATTGAAGTTTATGTATGTTCCCCCCAGTATCTCAATGTACCATTTTGCAGCGACCCCCATGAGGGTGCATTGAAATAGCGTCAAATGAATAGAATCGTCATTCAGGGAGTTAGATGAGCACCAAAGATGAAAAGTAGTGACATGAGCTCCCAGATCCTCACAAGTCTTTCCTTCGAATTTCAGAATGTTTGAAGGAAGCTCGGTGGGGATGGGGGGCCATAATGGATCGTGACGCATGGGGTCATTCATTAATTTTAAAAAATCTGGCAGATTAAGCATGGCCAGAAAAGGGATTTGGGGTTTTGGCGTCTGATCCCATGCTCCCAAGAAATATTGGGGATGAGGGATTGCAGGCCATCCAGGGTTCTGGTATATGCCATGGACCTGTCTAGTAGGATAATATCCTCCTCCAAACTGATTCATAAAAGTTTGTATGGGCAACATACCCACAGAAGCGACATGATGAGGGTTATATACATTTCCCCCAACCTAAGGGGCTCTGGGTTGGGGGTTTCCCATAGTATGAAACTGAATCCCTTTGGATGAAACTCCAGAGGACAGAGGAGGATTCTCCATAATAAATGTGTTTGTCAGAATCGGCATGGAGGAAGAGGGGATAAAGGATGAAATATAGGAAGTGAACTGTCCACCCGATTGAACACTCCATCCAAGAGCAATGAGACTAGGATTAGGCCCAGAGAAAAGAGGAGGCCAACCTCCGAATGTAGGATTAATTTGGGGAATATGGCCTCCACCAAACGAGAGAGGAGCTTATAGAGGAGCCATACCCCTAGGTCTAAAACTAGGATTTGCATTATCTGCTGGAATGGAGGATGAGAGTTGCGACGTCATTTTGGGCATACCAAAAGAAAAGGGATTAGAGACTGAAGGTATTGACTGAGAATTTTGACCTAGCATACCAAAAACAAATTTGAAATGGTTTTTCCTTGTGGGTCGAGTAGAACCCACAGGTTGGGTAGCACTAGAGGCGGGGATCTTCGGCACCCCAACCATCGAGGCTGAAGGAGTCGAAGGGATCCCAATAATCACATAATATATAGGAGTCGAGGGACTCTCTATGACATTCAGGTTTGACTCAATACTCATAATTGAATGATCACAAGTCTAGGAGGTGAAGATACATGTACCACGTTTATTAACTTTACGCCTTTTAGAAGGAAACTTCGATAAAGAATCAAGATGCGGTGGTAACTTCAACAAACGGTGAGACCTGCGAGGAGGTTAGTATTTCTCCAAGATGACTCAAGACTCGAGATATAAAACCAAATCTTAGAGCCAACTAATAATCAGAGAGCACACCAAAATAAAGCAAAAAGGGCCAATGCACACAAACAGGATATAGTGGCTGAAAATGGGCCTCCCTCACTAGAGTAGGTATGTCTCACCTAAGAGGGGCCTGAGACTCCCTTCAAAAGATTGGAGGTATCAGAATTAGTTATAAGGTCCCTCATGGGCTTAACAACGCATTCGGTCAGATTCCCCCGAAGAGGTAATACTCCATAAATGTCGTGTGTTGTCCGACCCTTATCTAACTCAGGGTACCTACAAAATAACCCATGCAAGTAACCTATGTGGCTACCTATGTGAAGCAACTAGAGTCACCATTATATAACCAATGCGCAGGTGAACAGTCGTAAGTCCGGTCCATTGTATAGGCAGGGTAACAAATCCCTAAATATTGAAAGCATCGCCTCTCACGGAGGTAAAGTTACTAGCAAGACCACCAAATACGAATAGAACCCTAGAAATATCTTTGACACTAAGAAGATATTAGAGGGATATCTCTGCAACCAACTTCGCGCGACCTTGTGCTTAACTCTGGTGTGAGCGGAGCCTCTTGACGTCACTAATTACACAATGGGTTTCACCACTCCCTGGTCAGACACATTTGTTTAGTTTGCCTTGGAGAAGTTTACTCACAAAATCCTATTCCAAGGCCCTATGTATTATACTTGCTTGTGTACCCTGAAAAATAAAATCGTTTCTACTCAATTTTAATTAATCAGCTTTAATTTTAATGGCTTATGCTTACTCAATAGGTGTGGTTGTGAAATTTATGGTATTATGACTCAGCATATAAAAAGAAGAAAATATAAAAACATTGTTAAGCACTAGTCTTGAATTTCAAAGAGATGGTATGCTTCTAAATGCAATTTTTCCAATGCAATCTCTACAATTTCAATGAAATGCAATCTCTCCACATGTGTCAAAATCAATGCAATGTAATCAAAAGTGCAAATGCCATAATTCAAAATAAGCAAATATTTTTGTATTTTTGATATAAAGAAAATAAAATGCAAGGACTAAATAACAACTTTGTAGGCATGCCTTACTACAAGAAAAAAGAGACAAGCCAAGCAGGACACCAAGAAGCAGGCACTTAGACCAATGTGCAAGGACAACCAATGAAAAATATGATAAGAAAGAATACCGCCCAAAAATTCAATAATAAGAAGGCTTCCTATCACTCTATAGGCACTTAACAATCAGGACAGAGACCCAAGAAGACTCAACAACCAACCAAACTCACCCAGCAAACACCAAACTTAGCCAGCAAGACTAAAGAGCTTATGTAC
>ML807796.1:0-94424 GCA_009831015.1 Picea engelmannii
ATGACATAATGAACACATTCTATTCACTTAAAATTAGGTCTAGATTCAGCTTCTCTGGTGGTGTTTTGAATTGGTAGCTCAACACTACTCTTTACCCTGCCCTGCCTATACATGCATATCATGCACAAGACCTATCTATTATCCAAAGGACAAAAACTTCTTAACAAAAGGTGGGGCACTACTTGGAATGAACTTCATTTCCTTTCCTTTGTAATGTAGCCAGTTGATCACTTCAATTAATAGTGTTTGAAGGTACTAAAGTAGCCTACTCAAGCATATACTCTCTTACTGGGTTCATTATGACAGGGGCCTTTTCTCATGGAGCCATATTCTCACATTGGCAGCATGATCTAGAACATCTAATTATTCCCACAACCCCCTTATAACATAGTATAAACGGGTGGGAGGAAGTATTCATGTTTGAACTTGTTTCAAAATGCATGGGACAAACTCGACAAGAAGTCTCGCAACAGTTCCAATGAACTTCTTAGCTGCCTACGATATCTTTTGATTCTGACATAGGACTTGAGTGATTATCAAGTCACTCATATTCATTTTAGGTACAAAAATATGTTCAATATTCTTGTGCGTATTTTATGATTTCAATTGATGAAGTTCGACATCGGACCATGTACAAGATGGAAATCTATAACCAACATGCACTAAGTCAATCATTTCCTCAAGGAAATTCCTTCACAAACACTTTCCCATTGCATTATCTTAAGTTAATGATTCACTTAGTGCATGGAGGTTATAGATTGTCATACAAGACAATAAGCTCTCCCATGAATGGGCTCTATCAAGTTGTCACCAAATAGAGAAAAGATAGATATATGGAGCACCCCCCCCCGGTGCTTTTTGAAACAAATCCAAAAGGGGGAGTGTTACCATCCAAACTAGAAGACCACCAATTTTCGTAGTCTTCTACGAAAACAACATAGGGGATAGGTTTCCAATATCAAAACACCTATATTTTCCTGTTTGAGCCAAACTTCTACACTAAGAGGCTCTGAGAGGCTTCCCCCAAATTATCACTTCACCACAAAGAATATTAAGACCATTTCCTAAACAGAGTACACTAGGTGAAGGTAGGAGTTAATTGTTTTAAATGCTTTCTAAAATAAAAGATAACGCAGAAAATAAAATGATCAAACATCAAGATAATGTACCCCCAATCCTCAAAATAATGACCAAGTAAAGTATAAGAGAGAGGGGTGAATGTTCTTACCACTTTCCAAATGATTTGAAATGTGAATATTGTGTAAGAAGTGGCTGGAAGTGAATTGTTTCCTTGTTATCCTATTATATCAGACCTACAAAAATAGCGTAATATGGAAAAAAACCAGCAAGATAATGGCCTTTTGAAGCCTCCCACAAGTGTAAAAATACACTAGATCAATAGATCTGTGGGTTTAGAGGATAGGGAAGCAAAGTATAAGTGAAACTTGTTCCCTAAATCCTTCAAATCTGTTGTAAAATCAATTTCCAGCTAGATGAAAATTACTTTTACAGAATTGGGGTTCAATTCTTCCTAGGGTCAAAACCCAAAATTTGCTACAACCAATTAAATTGCTTGTTGTGTTGTAGATTTACTCTATATTGACAAAAAAATAAAGATAAAACATATAAATCAGATCTAGAATGAATATATAAGGGTTTAGGAAGTATATACTTACAATATGTACCCTTTTATTTGTCCACAAGAGTGTAGATCTAAAAAAAAATTGGTTGTAATAACACATATCTGCACACTATTTATCAATAAAACCCTTGTAAAAGATATTCAATGAAGCATGAAACTCAAGGTAATATGTATCTTGGGGTAGGGAAATTCTCAAGCAACAAAAACCCCAAGATCTTCTAGCTTAATAAAAATAAAAAATAAATGCTAAGCTAGGGTATGATTTTTTTTTTTGTATTTTTGTGATAAAAGATGATTTAAAAATATTTGGGATTAAATGGTTGAAGAAATTGGGAGATTTTTTCTTTACCATTTTACATTTTTGACGTCTCTTAGTTTGAGATATTGTGACCTCACAAGCTTAAGATTGACTCGGATGGATTTCTAGTCTAATGGGGCTGGAGTTGAAGGACTATCGTCCCCAATGCTAGAAATTCAACAAAAATGGGTTCCTCCTTGGATTTTCTAGGAGAGATCCTTGATGGATGGTCTCCAAGATAACCAATCATATCGGGTTAAAGTGATAAATAACCACTTGGTTGAAGCTACTTCTTAAGAAGTTGGTCCAACAACTTGGGTGTGTTACACTAATATCCCACAAAGAAAAGAAGGAGACAAAAGTCTATATTCTTTCTTCCACATGACTATGTAGCCTCTCAATGGATCGATTGGTCACCTCTTGCAATTATCCTGAAGAACCCTTGTCAAAGCACAATTATAAAAATACAAGACCAAGAAAAACAAACATTATAGTAGACAATCTATAGTGGCACAAGAGAATTGAGCTCCAAAATATGACATTATGATCTCACAAATTTTCAACAACATCAAATGAGAGGAGGGGCTAGCCTTATATGTTTTTTATTGTAACGACTAGTTTCTACCTCCCTCATAAAATAATAATTTTCTTGGTTTGTTCATCCACAATTAGTTGGAGGTTAAACCCATGAATAATATTTTTAATTAAATAGCTCCATAAAAAAACTGGGATAAAATCCTCTTTATAATAAATTGACCATGAAGATGTCCACATGAGAGATGTGCCCCACCAAGAGAGAGAAGTGGTGTGGCTTGGGAAGAGTGCGCTATGGTGGAGGAGTTACCAATGTTCCAACCTGGGGACATTTCAACCTTGAGAGATGAGCACAATGATCATATTTTTGTCCACATTGATTTTTTATTCTCTAACAACTAGTTTGACTTGTCAAATCCATAAATGAGGAGTTACATTTTGTCCCAAAGATGATGATTTGGTCATTTAGTGAATAAATTAATTGTTTTTCTTGGGTGGAAGAGCATCTTTGACTTGCTAAAATTTTTCCAAGGCAAGTAGACCCCCAACGTTCCATTTCCTTGACCATTTGACTTGGGAGAAGTGCCCAACGATTTTTTTAGAAGGATGGGGCCGTTTTTCTTTGGGAGGCAATATCTCCCTCAATATTTCATCAATCAAAATTTTGCAATATGGGTTTTGCTCATGAATTTTTTCTGATTATTTTGAATTGTTGGGATAGGATTTTGGGACTCGTTTTGGGAATTGCATAGCACATGCAGAAGAAGGAAATAAAGTTGGTGCACTTTCAATACCAACGCACGTAAAGGAAGGAAGATTGTTGGAAGTGGTTAGGAATTTTGGGTTCATTGATAGGGGCTAAACCCTATTGTAATTGTATAAATATGTAAGGATTTTTGGGATAAAGTAGTAGCTAAGGATGATATGAGCGAAGGTATGCAATGTATGTGAGATATGTAAGAGAGAGGAGTGACAAAGCTAGATATAGAGGTAGGAGAACAACAAGGACATGATATATGAGCGCAGTGTGCATGTTTTGTAATTGATTATTCTGAATAATATAATAAGAAGTTGGTCGTTGTGGATGTAGCCCATGTTGGGTGAACCACATTAAATATGGTGTCTATGTGTTATGGTGTGTTGTTTTTTTGTTTATTGCGTGAATATGATAGATGCTTGTTATTTTGAATATGGTACATGTTGTTATGTTTCAATGCACATGATAAATGGTATAATGAACTAATGCTAAGTATAATGGCTATGAGGACTACCTCCCTTCCCTTCATCATTGTGGAAACTTGGTTCATGTAGTTCCCATATATACTTTGGGTGATACTTCACTTGCTTGCGGGTGATGCCGAAAGGGCCAGTATCTGAGGGTTTTGTTAGTGAATTCATGGTGAACCCTGGGTCTGCCCACTTTGCTCCAACAAATTGTTATGTTACCGGGACTGGGATATGATAATGAGGGGAATGTGGAGGCCAACTAAGGAAGAGATCATAAAGTAGTTAGAGTAAAAGGAGCACAAACTTTCTAGAGATCATAATAAGAACCCATAGATCAGCTCGGAACAATGGCTATAGAGGTATGTATTTACAGACTTACATTAGATTTTCTTTGTTGATTTCTTGATAGTTTTGGCTGGGTGGTTACAAAGGTTAGTAAAAAATAATGGAACATTCCGCACTATTGTTCTAAGGAGTTGGACCCCTAACTTGATCCGACAAGTTAATACTATAATTAATTGTATCTCGTGTGTAGTTGATTTTTGGTTAGATAGTGTATTGGGGGGCTATATTATCGAGTTTGTTATAGATTGTACCCAGTCATATAGTGTTTTTGAGAGAGATTTCTTTAAGGGTCCATGCAGAAGATATTTGAAATCACCGTCTACTTGGATCAAAATGTTGTTGTGTGATAAGGGGGCTATGAAGTTGGAATCTGATCACCCTAGTAGTTAGGCACCTTCACGCACATAGGGGGATTGGGAGTTGACTAGGGGATGGTCTAAGAGCATGGAAAAGAGGGATTTAGGAATAAATAAAGAACAATGAACTAATAATTTTGAGAGAAGAAGAGTGTGTGATAGAAGAAGAGATTGGAGTATTGGGCAGTAGAAAAATATTTCAGTACAGTAGGAAGATGACTGTGGATGATAGAGAAGAGCAGGATAATGAGGTTGAGGAAAGAGACATTGACATAGTTCTCTAGATCAAAGGAATACCACACAGAGGAAAAAGTAAAAAAAGGGTGTCAAATCATTCCAACAGAAGGAGATCCATTACATCCCACTTAGGCCAGACTCTGTGGTGAATCCACGACCTCGTGTGCATCTCCAAGGTCTGAGGTAATATATAAAATTTTGTAGCGAACTCTTATAGTTAGTGAAGGAAGAAAGGATAGCAATAAAGGTAGTTAGAGTAGTTGAAGTAGTGTGAAAAAACAAAATCAAGTAGAAACACCAAGGAAGGATATTGCACAGTACATAATGACAGGGTTAGACCCCATGTTGAGAATGCATGTCTTTCACGGAGTGGGGATAGAAGATCCAGAAAAACACTTATTTTTCTGTGAAGATATATGTATCATGAAGAACGTCCATGATGATGATGTGGAAATCATGCATTTAGTAAAGACATTTAGAGATCGCGCATTACTCTAGTATATGAAGTACTAATCCACTACGCCTGCGGGACAAGCTAGAATGTTGATGGACATTAGGAAAGCATTGTTAAAAGAATTCCATAAACCAAAGTTTGAGTCGCAGTGTATAAAAAAACTAAAAGAGATCAAGCAGTTGCAGAATGAGTCAGTATGGGATTTTCACCAAAGATTCAAGATATTGATGGATCGATTGACCTTCCATATTCCAGATGAGTAGCATAGGGAATGGTTCATTGCGGGATTGTTGCCACATATTTGATGCGCATCGATGTAGAAGAATATTACCTCATAGTCAAAATCACTAGAGGTCACCATGAAATTGGAAGCATCCCCTATAGGATAAAATGGTGCAGGGATGGCTCAGGTTTAGTCACAGTTAGTAGCATTGAAAATTCAGTTGCAGGAGCTTGATAGAGGGAAAGAAAAACACAAAGAAGTATGGTGTACCATATGCATAAAGGAAGGTCATCATAAGAACGAGTGTACAACCTTTAAAGAATATTTGGCTATGGGATCCAAAATTCCCTTGGCTTCAAGAGGAGGGGTATGGTGTGAGATATGCAGGATGATGGGTCATCATATGACTACTTATCCTTTGATGCAGAAGTATCATAGCACTGTTGGAAACTTATTTTGAAATTTTTGTAAGTATGTGGGACACGACGAAAAATAATGTGGTGCACATGATCTAATGAGAAAATTCATTGTGAATGCATACATAGTTCAAGGGGAAGAAGGATCAGAAGGAGGGGTACCACAATGTAATAATCTAAGGGGATACAATCAAAGAGGAAGAGGAGGATTCAAAAGAGGAAGAGGATCGATTATATGCTATAATTGTAACCAACATGGACATTTGGCACAAGATTATCAGAATCCTTGTACAATGTGTACATATTGTAGATAGTTGGATCATGCGACGAAAGACTGTCCACAGTTGATCGCGAAGTGGAAGGAAAAGGGGAACCAGAATGTTCAAATGATAGTAGTAGAAGAATGCGACGATCGACCAAGAGTAGCAACAATTACATGCAGAGGAACAAGAACAAGAGTTGATGTGACAAAAAATGGAATTCATATTGAGTAGTGGGTTAGGAAAGCAACAAAACCTCCTCCAATGTTGGATCCTCATAAAGAGAGATACAAATATAAACAAGAAAGGAAGGAACTATTAGAAACAAAATGTGTAGAATTGAATTCACAACCGGTGTTTGACTTGCCTACAACCTATGACCACTTGATGACAAAAAGGACAGTTGAGAAGGTAAGTACTATAAAAATTTTCTTAAAGAGGTTCTTAGAACTAATGAAGGATGAAACTTCATTGAATGTGTTGCATTGGATGATCAACCATTGCATGAAAGATAAATAAGTATATGTTTCATAGCGAGTAGTTAACTAGGTACAACACAAGAAAAGGACGAATATGGAATTTCGACTTAATGCACAAGTAGGATAATATGATATGGATAACATCATATTGGATATAGGATCTAATGTGAACGTCATTCTAAAGCATACATGGGAAATGATGGGAAATAGAAAGTTTATTTGGTCACCAATCCAATTGAGGCTAGAAAATTAGCACAAGATTGTTATGATTGGAATACTGATAGGGGTGAATGTTAACATTGACAGAGTGCACAACACAATAGATCTTGAAGTAATCAAGATAGTGGATGGTAGTAAACCTTATATAGAATTACTTGGAATCGATTGGGATTTTGATAACTCTAGGCCATTATTGATATGAAAGAGAGACAAATGATCTTTGAAGTAGCATAATTGAGAGTTACTGTGCCATTGGATCCCATGGAAGGAAGATGATATGTGGAACATGCAATGGGAAAATAACTCAATGGCCTTTACTATGTGACCGTGTGGATGGATGGCTATATTAATCTTACTGCCGAGGGTGTCCTTAGTTGGTGAAGTATTAGTTCTTGCGTGTCAGATTCAAAAGAAGCCCTGGAATATTGGAAACAAAGATTACATGAAGTCTGTACAAGGATATGTGCTCGTAGTACCAACACATTACGTTGGATTAGAGATGCGGTGTGTGACCCCCCTAAGTATGATGGAATAATAGATATATATTCTTTTGTAAAAGAATTTGAATTGCATATATCATAACAACATAAATTTCTAGCTTTAGATATCATGCTGAAAGTGACTCCTACAAGGTGGTGGGCTATGTATAAGGATAGAATAGAGAATTGGAAGCAATGCAAAATATTGTTACACGTTAGGTTCAGGACAAAAATTGAATATTCTACACAAAAATATACAGGGTTGAGTTTCCCTACAGATCACCTTACACAATGCACAACGACATGGAGCTCAGTACCTAAGCAATAATGGATGCACTTGTTTGTACACACTCGAGACATGATCTGAAAAACTGGTATTTAGAATTGGAAGCATGAAGAGAAACAACAACAGGGGAAGATTTGACTCGCAATTTCAAAGTAACTTTTAAGTTTGAGAATGATACTCCTTTGGTAGACACAGCTGTACATATTATCAAGAATAATATCTTTACATCATAATATTCGATTATACAGACACCTATATATAGTGCGCATAGATATTATATGACTGTTCAAGAGGTTTTGGAATGCAATAAAGTGGCTGGAGAAGACTAGGAGGAAAAAGACCCGAGAAATTTTCAAATACCAGAAACTGAAGGAGAGCGCGCAATAGAGGGTCTCGAGCTTGAATCTACTAAGTATGCAAAGCAATTGAAAATGTGCAAAGTGAATATTGGTACAAAGTACAATCCCAAGTTCGCAAACATTGGAGATTACTGGAATGAAGAAATTGTCAAGAAGATTGCTAATTTACTGTGTGAATACCAAGACCTTTTACCGACTACATTTTCAGAAATGAAAGGGATAGTTGGGGCTAGAAGAGATGAGGATCCCTTTGAAGTTGGATGCCAAACCAATGAAGCAGAGACCGTACCGATTGAACCCAATATATAAGCATAAAGTGAAAGAAGAAATAGATAGACTGTTGGAAGATGGGATTATTAAACCTATCACATAGTAAAAAATGGATCAGTATGATGGTGATTCAGGACAAGAAAGTAGGTGGAATTAAAATTTGCATGGATTTGCGGAAATTGAATGATGCTTGCTTATATGACCTGTTTCCTACTCCATTTATGGATGAATTTTTGGAGAATGTAGGAGGACAAGGAGCTTACTCATTTACTGATGGATTCTCTGGGTATCACCAGATTAAGGTTGTGCAAGAGGACTATTGTATGATATTTTAACCCTACAGGAGTTATCTCCCTTAGGCTCTCCACAGACCTAAGACAAAGTAGAGATGCAAACTTTGAACCTTCCTAGATCTAAACCATACATAGAAATAATCTATTAGTGAATAGAATAAAGAGCTTACTTGGTCACCTGAAGTTTGTACCTACTGACTCATTTGTTGTCTACATTTTCAAAGATTTCATTCACTCTTGTCAATGTGGATCTGCACACATGAAAATACAAGAAATCTCCTTTCACAAGATCATATGTAGATTTATAATAGATCTATTGATATGACATGAACATCTTAATTATTTCCAAATATAATGAAAATCATGCACAATCAATTAAGAGGGAAAGTCACTTGCATCTTCTATTAATCAAATGAAACAAATTACAATTTGATAGCTTGATGAAGTTCTAACCAGATTCATTTCCTAAGCTTCGTGATTAATCTACCAACATAAACTTACTTTCTCTTTTCCCTTGCTTTTACATGAAATAACCCCTTTCATTGTTCTCAAGACCTCTTTGGGCGAGCATCCAGAAGGTTATGATTTGGATTTTATCTTTTTTCAGCCATATTCCCTCTAGGCCTTCAACCCCTTCTTCCCATGAAATGAGGTACAATCCCTTCTTGGATTAGTACACCAGAAAATCCCAAAAGGTAAGGAGACGAGCAAGGGGTGAAGTGATGAAAAGTGATAAGTATGAATGGGAGTGGCACGATGACTTGTCAAGGGGACCTCCCAGTAGTAAACCCATCCCTAAGGGTGACCACTTACTAGAGCACAATGTCAACCACCAAGGTGAAACAGGGAAAAGAGCATAAATTCCAAGTAGATGTTACATAATCAAAAGCAATTTTAAATGCAACATACTCAAATAGTTCAAACATTGAAATGACACTTACCATAATACCTGGCTTGTACCTCACGGAGCAAGATCCAATGCCTTCCAGAAGCAATTTGTTGTGGCAGATACCATCGTGATAAATTTGAGATTTATGGTGGTGAGGTCGACCTCTATCTTATGCAAGTGGACATTTTCATCCATCTATCTCTCGGTATTCCATGTCTAAAATGTGAGGGCCTCGAGACATCATCTCCTTAGTTATCCCTAGAAAATGGGAATAATATTTGGCTCCCACTCGGGGACATGTACTCATAGTAGAGTGCATGAGAACCTCAATGTCTCCTAGTCAGACCTATGCCTACACGAAAACATAAAACTGTAAAACCTAGGGTGGCTCTATCACCCTTTGTCCATATATATCAAAATCAAAACTTTCAAATTTGGCAACTAATCTAAGAAAGAAAATTTTTCATTTTTTTTCAAAAATTTGTAAACTAAATATCTAATATGATGAAAGCGATATGCAAGTAAAGAAAAATGACATATGGAAAGATGACATGCAACTAAGCTGCTTTGAGAAATCAATATGAACATGCAAGAAAGCGAGATTACCTACCTACTTACTTGGGTACTAGGCCCTGATGATCAAAGGTGGTCGGATGTCAAGTGAAATCGTACAACCAGTGCAACCAACTGATCATCTCATCAAGGTATCTCCTCTTGTACTTAATTATGTAATACAACAAATATAAGTCAAGCATGTAATGACCATGATAATAAATACACATATAATCATGAAATGAAATGAAACTTATGGAGATGGGTGGGAGGAAGGAAGTCATGTTGGAAAGAGAAACCACCAGCTTGATCATCATGATAATCATGCCTAAAAGTATAGCCATGAGCCCGATCAATGCATCTATGAAGAGGAATACCATGAATAGAAAATGACTCGTCTTCATCTTCACTTAGAATATCACTACTCCTTGAAGGCTGAGAAAAGATAAGAGATCCCAAGAAAACCTTATGATTCCCCAAAGAAGATGAAACATGATAAGGGATGACCTCAGGTCCTAAGAAGGGATATTTTCCCACATCCAAAATATGTTACTTCTTCATCTGCAAATATTTCCGAATGGCCCCAAGATGAAAACATTGTTTTTTTGTGGTATGAGTCTTTGACTACTCTAGAATGGCCACATACTAATTTCTATCTAAATTTGAGGGAGAAGGTGGTTGAAAGTTTTCATAGAACAAATATGTATCCCCAAAAGGATATGCATCACAACTCCCAAAGGATGACTGAATATCACCCTGATTATGTTTTGACAAGTCATCATTGAATGGATGGAACAAATCTGTAACCATATCATCATCAGGCTGCCAAACATTTATATATGCATGAAAACTAGTCCTATGAAGACGACAACTCAAACTCTTTTTCTTGAGAGCTACCTTAAACATCATAAATAGGATCTCCATAAAAAATTATGCAACCCACGCCCTATCTACATCTCGCAACATGTATGAAATCATCAATATGTTGATCAACCATGTCAGAAGGGTCTTCCACAAGATCATCTGTGTCACTTATGTTGATCATTTCTTCATCTGCATGTGCAGGAGGAATAACAATTTCATCTTCTCCCAAAAGGAAATAATATAACAATGTCTTGTGTAGGCATTCTACAAGAGGAACTTCATCGAGATATTTTTGACAACTTTCTTCATAGAGCTCTTCTTCTAGCAATTCTTCATTGTGGACTTACTCTTAGAGAAAATGTTTATCTTGATCTTCAATGAGTTTTGAGATTTCTTCAAGCATCAAGAATGATCGATCCCGAGCTGGAAGGCCCTCCTGGTAACAATATTTCTTTGTCACGGCATCACACAACGAATTTACTCCGAAATAGGCAATGGAAACCTCCCATGCCATGTTTAGGGTAGGCTTCCTCTCATAATTTTGAAGGATAACATTGTATTCTTCTTTTCTTTGCACAAATAACTTGACTAGGAAGTCCTTATTATGGAAATGTTCAAGTAATTGTTCACATAACTCATTGTATTCCTTTATGTTTTCCTTGAAGTAATCAAAATTTTCCTCATTATTATCATCCTCAATCTCTTCTTCCTCAATTGCGCTTTCACCGTATTTTAGAAGAAGTGTTTCTTTCAAACCTTCAATAAGATCTGAAAGAAACAAACATCCTCAAAGAATGTCCTCAAGGTATTGAATAATATATTCAATATTCTGATTTCTAGGGCCCCAATGCTTGAGGAAGTCTCGGATAAGGATTATTGAAGAAAAAATACTTTTAGGGCTACAAGAATGTCTGATCCAATCTATTTTCCTTTCTTCAAGAGATAAGAGAAACAATTGCACAATCACATATTCTTGTTCTATGTTGTAGTGTATGATGACTTCAACCAACTTGGTGACATATTCAATAGCCAAGGATGGATCATCATTGAACTTAAGGATGTGAATCAACTGTTTCATCGGGCATTTATTTGGATACCAATAAACAAATTGAAAATCCAAGGATTTGTATGCTTCATGAAAGCACCATAGAGACTTATTTCCATCACTTGGATAAAAAATTCAATGGAGTTTCCAGATGATATCAAGTCTCATCAAAGGATGGAAAGGTAGGTTCTTGGGTTGTGGAGTTTTTGGATTAAGCTAGAACATTCATCGAAGAAAAAAGGGGAAAATGGAACTTTCTTCAGGTGGATTCGCCAGAAAAACTAAGGAAAAGGATTTGAGATAGCTTCTCAAAGTGTCTTTAGGGCTCATAAGAGGATTTAAAATCCTCCCCGAAAACAACATCAAAATGTCATCGAAAAAACTGGAGGTTGGTAAAATCCTGACCCAAACCACAAGATGGCGATAACTATGGGAGAATCTACCCACTGTCACCTTAGATAAACCCTCCCCTTTCTTTAGTGAAGGAGAAATACTACACAAGGGGGGAATCTCAAGTGACCTTAAGGACAAATGAGATGGAAAACAAGGTTATGAAATTGAAGCCCCTATAGGTCAAAGTACTAAGTGGAGGATGGATCGGAAATGAGTCTTGAAGATGGTCAATGGTTTCCAAGTGCTTGAGTACTTGTGGAAGATTTTTGTACTTGCCCGAGACACAAGAAAATACAAGATACAAACCCAATAATATAATTTAAAATCAATTGAATATTTCTTTCCTAATTAGAATTAGTATATAATGATGTAAATCAACAATGAAATGATAAGAAGATCCACTAAACAAGTCACTAAAATTCCAAGAAATTGTGCAAGAGACTAACTAGAAATTACTAGTGTAACTCAAGTATGATAGTGCAAGACTTTAACAACAATTAAATGTTGTTATATATTTTAAGATATATTATTGTAGACTTATGGATATATAAAACAAGTGCTACAACATAAAAATCCAACGACTGAAACTTGCAAGTAAACCACCCAAAAGAAGCACACCAACTAGTAGATTAATTTGGTAGCTTTCTAGCAAACTTTGACGGTTAGAAAATGAGTAAGTTTGAAAGTTATTAAGTATTTGTTTGCAGACCTAATGGTTGTAGCTTTTAATTTATGACATAAATTAGAAATACTTAGAAAAATAAGATGCCTTAGTGGCCTTAGCAAGCCTAAAGCACCAAGAATAGATTCCAATTTAAACAATTTCAATATCTCATGATTTCACACATACAAATGCAATGATTTATTTCTCCAATGCAAGATATTAGTGCCTTGAACTATTGGGTTCTAGAGTCCTTTAATAAATGAGCTAGCCTTACCACTTCCTCATGGGTGGAAACCCTTTTACTCCTTAAGGTAAGAAATACTAGCAAGGAACTACTAGGAGGGTGTAACCCCTTTTACTTCTCCTAGTAACCCTCGTACAAGACTTTATTCAAGACAATTATGATATGATTAGTGGGGTTGTATGCCATTATACTCCCAAATATATTAGCAAATTAACCTTGTAACCAAGAAATAAGCAATAACAAAGAAAAGATTCCTTACCTAGTCCAAGAATTATCAAGATAAACTCTCCTTAACCAAGAAAATAAAATTCTACCACAAATAAAAGAATAAGCCTCCACAAGAGATAGTGTATCACTTATTCATCCAATAGCCAAGATAAAAAATCGTAAGAGAAAGTATCAAAGAGAGACAAGTAAAATTTCCCAAAAAGGGCACAAATTTCAGATAAGGAGTCTTCTCCAAATGGGAGAGTTATGATGAAAATGAAATAGGAATGATCCTTATTTATACAAATCCTCTAAAAATTGTTTTTCCACTTAAATTTAGGGTAAACCACAAAGAAAGGGGTCAACAACCCTTACTTTTCCCCTTTACAATTTTAAATTTGATTTTGCACATAAGAAAACTCTAAAATAAGCATGACGTCACCCCTTGAGGGAAACATTTTGGCACTTTTAGCAAACTGTTGGGCTTGGAGATGAAACTTTTAGCCTCCAAAGGCCTCCCTATTAAGCGCTAGGGTATCCTCCATGAAGCCAATTCCTCTCTCCATCCAAAAGGTGCCAAGTGTCAATTCAACCGCACCACCACACCAAACCCTATCCCTATGTTGACGTCAAACCCTCTAAAGGTGATGTTTTGGCCTCCAAAGGCCAAACATTGGGATTGCAGGGGCTAGGTGATGTCATCCATTGTATCTCTCAAGAATCCAAAGGTTGTCATCATCATCTGGTGTGCGGGCCATGGTATCCATCATGTCGACTTCATGCCCCAAGGAAGCCCAAGCTATGCTTGTTCTTCCAAAAATTTCCACCAAGCAAAGTCCTGCAAAGATAATGAATACGCCCTCCAATGATCTCAAGTCAAACATATCTTGATAAGTAAATAAAATCAATAAAAGATTCACCTAAGCATGTGCATCAAAAACCACCTCATCAAACTAAACAAGTGCTCAAAGACCCTATGCAACTTGCCAAGTTTAGGTATGGGAGGGTTGACAAAGTGACCTATTGAGTGAATCATCCCCTAAGTGAAGGAGTGTTTCCTAGGTGGACCCCCCTCTAAGCCATGTGTAGACGATGAAGTGGATGGGGTAAATACTTTTGAGCATGGGGTTCATGACATATAAGGGATTGTAGTGTCTCATTTATGGGTGCCTTTGTAGAGGGTGTGTTGCACGTTCTTTTTCAAAGAATCCTTTTTCCAAGCCCATTTATTGCCTTTTTTTATTTTAAGATGTTTCCAGATTGAAGCCAAGGTGGTGCTTCTACCTAAGCATGAAAAGAAATTCCCACCTTGACTCTAACCTGGTCACATTATGTTTCCCCTAGTTGAAGACAATGTGTGGGACTTCTACCTAAGCATGAAAAACATTTTCCATAGACACTCTACCTTGGTTGGCATTTTGTATTTGTTATTTTTCATGGGTCCCATCTGTTTCTTATGAGAGACATTTCATTGTCCTCGAGATCCTTGGGAAAACATTTAGAAGGTCTATGATTGGATTTTATCTTTTTCTAGCTACAAACCTCAGGGCCTTCAACCCATTTTTCCCATGAAATGAGGGACAATCCCTTCATGGGTCAATACTCCCGAAAATCCCAAAAGATAAAGAGGTGAGGGGATGAAGTGTGGAAAGTGGTAAGTATGATTGGGAATGGCACAATGAATTATTCAAGGGGACCTCCCAGTAGCAAACCCATCCCTAAGGGTGACCACTTACTATGGAACAATATCAATCACCAAGGTGAAATAGGGAAAAGAACATAACTTCCAAGCAGACATTACATAATCAAAAAAAAAATTAAATGAAACATACTTAAATCCTTCGAATATTGAAATGACACTTGCCATAATACCTGGATTGTATCTCATGGAGAAAAACCCAATTCCTTCTGGAAGCAAGATGGTGTGGCAGATACCATTATGATGAATCTGAGATTTGTGGTGGTGAGGCAGGCCTATGTCTTGTGCAAGTGGACATTATTAGCCATATGTTTCTCGGTACTCCATGTCTGCAACCTGAGGACCTCGAGACAACATCTCTTTATTTATCCCTAGGAAATGGGGATAACACATACAAGCAAAGAGGGATCGAGATCAACAATGGTTGTTGACTACCTATAGATTGAAAAAAAAATATTTCAGTCAGATTATCAATGACTGGAAAGTAGAGTGGAAAACCCCAATGACAGAAACAACGTAGAAAGAGACACAACAAACAAAGAAGGATCAAGAAGAAGTACAGGAACATGAAGAACAAGGGAATGGTGCAAGAGAAACTGAAACAACACTGCACAATGGAGAGAAGAGAAAGGAGCATCCTAAGGAGTGATCAACACATAAAAATAAGAAGAGGAAGGCCTCAAAATAAGTAGTTATCCAAGCCTTAACTGTGGATGAATTGGAGAATATTAGGGATCAGATCAAAAAAGTAACTAAAGAAGAATTTATGTGGGTTGCGCAAAAACAAGAAGAAAAGCAGACGAATTTCTAGGTGCAGATAGCTACATTGCGCCAGATTTTGGAATCAACCAGGATAGCGCCAACCCAAACAATAGAAGAAGAACATACAAAGAGCACAAAAAAAACAACAGAGTCATGACCGACAACATCACAACATCACAACTACCCTCATTGATCCGGATTATTTTCGGTATGAAATGAGAGCGGAGATATAATAAAGAAATGTAAATAGATATCTTGGATATCCAATAATATAGTAGAAATGTATCAGAGATGCAATCATAAACACAGATATACAGTAATACACAATTTTCTATTAATGAGCGAAAATGTACAAAGACTGTAAAAATACAGAGTGAAAGACTCGCTAGAATGGTGGCAGCATATCTATGAGAAGAGATGTGTCCGCTAATTGCATTCTCAAGAAGAGCCTTTTACAATGAGGTTCCAAAGGCATTTTTATAATAAATAAAATCCAAAACCCTAACCCTGAAAGATGAAAATCCAGCAGTTTTGTGGACCCTGTTTTGGGTAGTTTGGTGTATCAACTTCTCGAGGGTGTAACTTTGGCATACAATCTCTGTTTGGGGAACACGATAGCTCGTTGGAAAGGTATCATTGAGGATATTCATTTAGGGGGATCAATCATTCCTTAAGATATAATTGAGAAGCTCAATCCCGAAAAACCTTCATTTAGGACCTCAAAATGGCCCTAGAAGTTAAAACTGCTAAAAATAGTAAATTGCCAAAATTGCCAGAATTTTTTTTTGAGCGAGTTGGAAAAGGTGGGTGGCCTTCGATATCCACCTGGATCAATCCTCCCTCCTTAGTAAAAAATTTTCTCCATTTCTTTGAGTGCCCAAGGGAGAGGGAAAAACATTTGTTGAATCTGCATCTTAATGAGTTGCTTGCCTTGTTGGAGAAGTTGTGCTACTTAGCTTGTTGAAGGTTGCCACGAACATGTGGCTGGAAGGGTTGGACCTTTTTAACCATTCTGGCTACATGAGATTCCTAGGTGTAGAAGGAATCTTTACACTTTGTTTCAATATTGTTGACTTGCTTATGTTGTATAGAAGGTGCTTGGGTCGAGGCTGTAGTGGTTGCAGTATCCTTATGTTCACCTTTTGAACAGATTGTGAAGAAGCTGAATTTTGTAGTATGAGATACTACCTTGCAACATTTTTAAGGTGGAACGATAGTTGGAACTACCTCTAGTATTTTGTAGAGATGACCCCCAAGAGAAATAATGACACTGTAGGGTCAAGACTCATAAAAAACATGACATTTCCACATATATGGTTGGCCCAAGAGAACATCACAAAAATCTAGTGGGGAAACATCACATAATACCTCATCCTTGAAGGGTTGGATGTCGTATGACAATCGACACTGTTGGCTGACACAAAGATCTCGTCCCCGACGAAGCCACCCGATGTTGTATGGTTGTGGGTGTGGTGTTTTCAACAATCCCAATTGTTTGACGACCTCTGCTGAGATGAGGTTCTTATAGCTTCCACTATCAACAATAAAATGTAGTGGGGTCCCCTTCACCAACTTTTGAGAATGAAAAATGTGCTCTCCCTCTTCAGGATCTGTTGGTTCTTTTGGTTGAATTGCTACGGTCACAACAATAGCAGTGGGGTATATGTTGATGATATGTCTTTTACCATTATTTTCATAATCATATTATGAATCAGGCTTTGGCTCCTTGTCTTTGATCTCGGCCACCAATGACTGTTTTGAGCGACATTCCTCGATGTTTTTCCAGGGGATTTTGTGGAAATTGCACCATTTTCTAGTGTCGTTCTTTGCCTTCCCGTGTGATCTAAAAATGAAGAAGACTTGTATATCTTGAAATTATTTGCAAGTTTTAATTCTTGTGTTAAAATGAAAATGGATCAATTTTGCAACACAATTTTTATGGAAATTACTCATTCAATATGCATATAAACAACAACAATAAACAGTGAACAGAAAACACATAACACAACAAATGATAAAGGAGTTCACCCCTCTCTTGGGCTACATCTCCTAGTCCAGCTTCCAATGGATCTTTTGTATTATTTTCTCAAAGTGCTCAAATATGTGCTTTACAATGCTCAAAATGCCAAATAGACAGCTCTAATGGCTTCAAAACGTCCAAAAACCCCTAGCTGGGATTTTTCGGCACCTCGTTTGGCCAAAATTGAAGAAGATAGGCTTCCCGGAAGTTCCCCTTCAAACTTGTTGTCTCTAGATCGCCAAAATGCACCCTTGTTGCCTCAACCTAGCCTCCACACATTTTTATGTGGAAAAACCTAGCACCGGGTGCAACCGCACAACCGGTACAAACTGTCGAACAGTTATGCGTTGGCCCTTAACCGTCTAAGGCCCGTGGGCATATGAAGCGCCATACGACCACGCGCAATACAAAAAAGTGGTTAAGTTTTAAACCCAAGTCACATGGCAAGGTCCATGTGCCCAAGCGCGCGGGTGTTTAAAAGTTTGTGACACGCGGGCAGGGTTATATGGTAGCAACACATGACTGGGGCCCGGACCGCGCCCAACTATCAAACAACACAAATTTAAATTTATATAATGCCATATATATAACAAGGCTCATACGGTGGCACACCGGTTGGCAGCCCTTCCCAAGTCTCTTCCCCTACCCGAAGGTCACGGGGTTGAGTCCTGCCAATTGCAAAGATTTTAAACCACCGTCCAGGTGACACGTGGCAGCCACTGATTGGGCCACGTGTCACCATACTATTAGCCACCAAGATGCCACGTGTCCAATACTCATTCGACCACATATGCCAACCAATGAATTTCATGTGTCATACGATCAATTTTTCCATGTGTACGGACATGCCACGTCAACATCCGTACGGACTGTACGGATTGTATAGTCAACATCCCTTTTTTTTGCCTATTTGTCGTTTTGAACAGAACACGATATCTCTCTCTCCTGATGTCCGTTTGAACCCAAACAAGTTGTGTTGGGTTCGTGACGATGAGGCCTACGCTCTCGTTTGATTTGAAGCGATTCTGAGCACTTTGAATTTTGAGCAAAATTTGATCCCCTGGATCACCGTGAATCTTCTTTTCCTGTGGCTTGGACTAGTTTTTGGGAGACTGTTTGTTAGGGTCTTCTTTATCATACTTTGGTTTTTGTATATTTGCAGACCCAAACTCCCATTTGTTCTAGTGCTTAAATTTCTGCTCGATTTTAACAACATATCGATAAGAAACATTGAGTGATGAGATGTTCAGAAAATCCATTTTAGTTTGGATGTAACTGTGTAGAGCCCCGAGTATTTAAGAACTAAATTTCGTTTGGATTCTTTGATACCCAGCTTGGTGTGCAAGGTATGGAAGATATTGGTTAAATCTATAACTTCTTTTCCCCTCTCTTGCTGTAGTGTGGTCCATCTCATGTACTAGTCCTCATAGTTGCCAATGGGGTAATATTGTTCCTTTACCACATCCACAAAAAAAACGAAGTGGGCTCAACCCCATATATTCTAGACTCCTCTGTGGAACTTTTCTCCCAGTAATTTTCCCACCAATGTTTGACATGGGGGAGAGCTTTAAGGAGTGCGAAGGTGATATTTTCCCTGTCGGAAAAATTATGAACAGAGAAATAACCTTCTAATAGATTTAACCATTTGTCTAGGGCATTCACATCTACCTGACCTTCAAATACGGGAATATCAAAATTAACATGTACCTTGAAAGGAGGGGTGCTTCCAAAGTGGTTTTTCGATGAATATGTTCCTATTGCTATCAGCAAGCATTGAAGGATGTCGAAAAAATTCTCCATCATTTCGTCCCTCCATCGCGTGAGAGCTTGCTCAAGCAACAGATTGATAGAACCATCTTCTCCATCATTTTTATTTTCTTCCACCATGGAGGGTTTCTTGGGCATGCAAGAGAGATTTTCTTCAAGAGAGACAATCTCGATACCCAACTTTCTATACTCGGACCTCGTTGGGGACATGTGCTGGAAAAAACGATCAAGAGCAGCCTGCTCTGATACCACTCTGATCTGGATTATTTTCGGCATGAAATGAGAGCGAAGATATAATAAATAAATGTACAGAGATATCTCAGATATCCAATAATATAATATAAATGTATCAAAGATGCAACCATAAACACATAGATACAATAATACACAATTTTTTATTAATGAGCGAAAATGTACAAAGAGTGTAAAAATACAGAGTGAAAGACTCACTAGAATGGTGGCATCTCATCTCTGACAAGAGATGTGTCCGCTACTCACATTCGCAAGAAGATCCTTTTACAATGAGGCTCCAAAGGCTTTTTTATCATAAATAAAATCCAAAACCCTAACCCTGGAAGATGAAAAGCAAATAGTTTTGTGGACCCCGTTTTGGGTAGTTTGATGTATCAACTTCCCTAGGGCGTAACTTTGGCATACGACCTCTGTTTGGGGCGCACAATAGCTCATTGGAAATTTATTGTCGACGAGATTCATTTATGGGGCTCAATAATTCCTTCAACTATAATTGAGAATATCCATCCCGAAAAAACTTCATTTAGGCCCTCAAAATGGCCCCAGAAGTTAAAACTGCTAAAAATAATAAATTGCCAAAATTGCCAAAAAACTGTTTTGAGCGAGTTGGAAAAGGTGGGTGGCCATCGATATCCACCTAGATCACTCATCATCAAAAAATAATTGCATCATGAAGATATCAATAGGGTCCATATATTTCCCCACGATAGAAATGTAGGAGCGCACACAAACATTAAGCCATATTGACTCAATGTTGTCACAACTACTAGTGAACGTCTTACACAACTTGCAGACAAGTGTTACATAGGAGATACATTTGTGTGTAGAGTCAATTTATTTGGAGTTGGAAAAAGTAAATGCAGATAATGATATACTACAGGAAGAGTATAGTAAACTCATGATGGAGAGCGACGAGGCCATGCAAAAAACAATAAGATTACAATAGATAATACATGAAGTATACGACAACTTCCCAAAGGTACCCATGGAAGTAGATACTCCCTTGGAAGCGAAAGAGACAAATATAAGTGAATCCATTTAGGGATTTTGTGCAAAGATAGTAGATATGGAGGCTCGCACAATGCCAAGTACCCCACTAGAGGAAAGGGAGCAAAAGGAGCAGAAAACCATGATGAACGTGGAGAACATTAGGAGCTTGGATGAGGAATGCACAAAGTTGTATGAAGAGAGTACACAAGCGTGGACTTAATTGTTGGAGAATGTAGATCTATAGACATTAGAACAAAGGTTACAAAATGCGCATGAGAAGGCATAGAATATCAAATATATAATGAGCGCTCTGCCACCAATAGAGAGAATGGATGAAACAGTTGATAATAGGCAGCTACACCAAGATATAAACCTAATAAGATCTGAACAAAAGACTCTCGCGTAGAATCTTGAGTCGCTACATGAGGAATCATTTCAGGTGACAAAAGAACTTGCATTTTCACAAGGCATGGTGAAGAAAGAAGTGCAATACAATGAATAGAAATTGAAGACCCCCATTACTGTGCAGATAATAGAGGGCATTTTGATGCAAGAAGCACAAGAAAAGGAGAAGTTTGCAACTACAAAGGAAAATTTTGAGAAGTTCATGGCGACGTGGAAGGGAGCATAGAATAATTCTTGAGTGGCTCGAGATGAGCAATGGGAGAGTGTTGGGGGCATGTTGGCATAGGATTTTGGGACAAGTTTTGGGAACTGCACAGCATGCACAGAAGAAGGAAATAAAGTTGGCGCACTTTTGGGACCAACATGCACAAAGGAAGGAAGATTGTTGGAACCCGTTAGGAATTTTGGGTCCATTGAAATGGGCTAAGCCCTATTGTAATTGTATAAATATGTAAGTTTTTTTGGGATATAGTAGTAGCTTAGGGCGAGATGAGCAGAGGTATGCAATGTATGCGAGATATGTAAGAGAGAGGATCAACATAGATAGATAGAGAGATAGGAGAAGGGCATGATTCATGAGTGCAGTGAACATGTTTTGTAATTGATGATTTTGAATAATATAATAAGAAGTTGGTCATTGTGGACATATCCCATCTTGGGTGAACCACATTAAATATGGTGTCTATGTGTCATGGTGTGTTGTTGTTTTGTTTATTGCTCGCATATGATATATGCATGTTATTTTGAATATGTTACATGTTGTTATGTTTCTGTGCACATGATAAATGGTATAATGAACTAATGATAAGTATAATGGTTATGAGGACTGCTTTCCTTCCTTTCATCACTGTGGAAACCTGGTTCCTCCAGTCACCATAGATACCTCAAGTGATACTTCACCTGCTTTTGGGTGATGCCGAAAGGGTCGGTATCTGAGGGTTTTTTTGTTGAATTCATGTTGAACCCTCGGTCTACCCACTATGAACCAACATGAACCCATGTATTTTTGCCTCTAGATATCCACTTCCTTGGGATCAGTGAACTATCCCAAAAGAAATGCAATGATAAAAAATTTGTGGGATTTTCATGTTGAGAACAAAAATGATAAATGCACCATGGCCAAGGGATGCCTACAGACTCAATATAAAGTAACCATGTGGGAAGACATAGGTCTGAATGCCATGGACTAGACTAGGCCCCACAAAATGCAATCACCCCTACATTAGACTCATGGTTCCACACACCCATGTGTTCCATTAGATCCATGCCAAGGCCTCCAATCCTATCCAGGACGAGAGATGTTGATACAGGAACTAAGGGAACTAATCATGGTTGAACAAAGTCTGGGAGTCAATTACAAATTCATCCACTATCGTTTACATGGATTTTGACTTGCATCCTTGGGCTTACAATGGTGTATCGAAGTGAAAATATAGGGTACCCCCAGGAGAGGTAACAACTAGATCAAACTGCAGAACACTTTCTCTTCATGAGAGGATGTGAGAACCTTAGAATATTCACTTTTAAACCTGAAACAATCCCAAAGAAATCATCAAAAGATTGGAGAGGGAATAAGACATGAATCCTTATCCCTTCCTAGAAAGAAGCCTGATCTCTCGCTCATCATTCTCTGTATCATGGATGGGGTCATCGTCAAAATGATAGTATCTTTCATTTGTCAACTTGAAGGAATGCATCCATACTTTTAATCTTCATACAATCATGCTCCCTTTCTGGTGAAGAACTTCCCACCAAGTTGTCCCCTTCTTAATCACTACAAGATGTATAATGAGAATCAGATGATCGAAAAGGAATATAGGTTTTCAAATATGTATTTTCATTTGGATGTGGGAGGGTGGGTTCCTAAATATCATTGTCATTGATGTTTTTCTCATCCTTGTTATCTTCAATTGGATCTTGATTTTGGAGATAAATTCTCTTTTTATGCTCTTCTTCAACAAGATCCATTTCCTTGAGGATTTTCAAACATGCCTCCCATAGACCATCGACATTTTCTAAACATGAACAATCATGTGATATCGTCTTATGGGAGTGTTATCACACAATCTGTATCTTGGGAAAATCCCAACCCAATCCATGGAAGTGTAACAACTACAGGAGTGCCTACCCATTGTCACCTTAAATAGACACTCCCCTCACTTTAGTGAGGATAAATCACCACAAGGGAGGAATCTGAGTGATGGTAGGGGGATTGCGATGGAAAATGGAGAATGATCAATGAACACCCCTACAAGTCAATATTGGAGAAGGATTACGGCTTAAGAATGAGTTATGTAGATGGTAAATGATTATCGAGTATTGTGTACCTGCAAAAAAATGTTATTCTTTCCCATAACAAGACAAATGACGGAAACAATATCCTTAAACCAATGGGGATTTTTATAGCACAAGTTGTAGGTTGGGAAAATCCCAACCCAACCATAAATTAAGTGATACAACTTGGGAATCCTACATCCAATGTCACCTCGATGTAGGTCCCGCACTTCAAGGGTGACTAGGTCACTCTAGAGAGGCGATCTCGGTGACCCTAGGGGGAATGAGAAGGATGAAGGGAAGTGTAAGGAGAAGCCCCCTGGAAGTTCAAGTGATGGAATAAAATATTGGTTGAAAATGGTAAGTGAAGAGAGGTAAATGGATACCGAGCAAAGATATAGTTTTCGGTGCACCTAAACTTCCCCGAGACACAAGAAAAGACACTTTTCCAACCAAGTATAGTAATGGATCAACAAGTTAATATTGTTGTAACTAAAATATGGAAGCATGCAATTTAGTAAATCAGCAATATATTACATCCAAATAATAAAGTAAAATGTCTATATTAGTTAGCAATGTCAACAATAAAACTAGTAACCAATGTGGACCGAAAATAACACTTCAAGACTGAATAAAGATACTTGTCATAAAAGTAAATTTCTGCAACAGTATATCAGCCTTATGTATGTAGAATTCAATGAAGTACAACAACAAATATGACCATCAAAAAGTGTCAAAATCGAGCTCAATAGATGTACCTAAGTTAGTAGGTTAAACTAACAAAGTTAGAGGGTTAGTCTAGAGTTAGTTTGTGAAATACTAATGGTTAGGGTTGGAGTTTAAAGCATCATTAATGGCTACAGGTTAGTTTTACTACAAAAATAATAATTGTGGGAGAAAGAGGACTCCCTAAGGGAATAATAATCCCCAAGGCATCAAGATCATTGTCCAAAAGAGATAACTTCAAAACTTCAAATTTGTATGTTTACCAAGGCAACAATTTATTCCTCCCATGCAATAAGTAAACTACTAGTGCCTTTAAGAAAGGGTTAATGGAGTCAAGAGAATATGAAGAAGATATATATGCTACTTCCTTGGGGTTTTAAACCCTTTTAATCCCCAAGGAAATATTCTCTTAGCTAGGGATTTAACTAGGAGGGTGTATGCAATTATACTCCTCTTAGTAAACCCTTATGAAGCAATATTCCCGTAGCAATTAAATTGTGGAAACACAAGTAGGGGTGTATTCCCTTATACTCCCTAATTAGAGCAATAAAATAAAACCTTTAACTTGTACAAATGATAATACAATGAAATAAATGGCACCTTCAAGCATTAAAAAGAAATAAAAGCTAGACTAATCACCAAAAAAGAAATGAAGAAAGCCTTCCAAGGCTAGTGCACCATCTCCATCAACCATAACCAATACATAGCCATAAACAAAAGCACAAGAGAGAGAACTAGCCAAAGAGATAAAAAAAGTCAGTCCAAGAGCCTCTCACAATGGAGAGTTATGTTATGAAAATGAGATCTTATGATCTCTATTTATACAAAATGTAGCTAACATAGTTTCTCCACATAATATTAGGGAAAACACAAGATTAGGGGTCAACAACCCTAATATTCCCCTTTACAAAGATAATATTTAAAGATTCTCTTTAATTTCACTTTTTCACAAAGAAACTCTAAAACAAAGGTGACATCATCCCTTGAAGGAGGGCGTTTTGGAAAATTGAGCAAGTCATTGGAGCTAGGTTACAAAGTCGGGTCTCCAAATTCCATGTGGCAATCATCTCGAGCCTCTCCACCTCAAAATACCATGTGTCATGCTTTGATTCATTATCAATCACTATATACACCTCAAATGTGACGTCAATCCCCTAGGGAGTGTCATTTTCCCCCTTCTAGGAAAGGTTTTTGGCATGCAAAGGGTGGGCTATGTCCATCCAATTGTCTCCTAGGCCTCCAAATGAATCTCTCTGTCATCTGGCATGTGGGCCTATGTCATCCATCATGTGAGTTTTTTTCCCTCATGGAAGCCCAAGCTAGACTTGTTCTTCCAAAACTGGCCACCAACCTGTACCTACAATACAAATGGATACTCGAAGGATATCAAGTCAAAGAATCATGATGAGTGAATCAAGTCAATAAAAGAGCCATTAAAGCATGTATACCAAGACTCGATCATACAAACATGTGCTTAAGAAACTAGATATTTTTCCAAGTTTGGTTGTGCATGGGTTGTCATGGTACTTATTTTCAATGGATCTAACCCCCTAAGTCTAGGAAAAACCCTATCTGAGTCATGTGAATGAAATGAAATGGATAGGGGAAGTACTCAATGGGAATGGGCTTCAATATATGCAAGCGTCCATAGTATCTCATTTATGGGTGTCTCTGTGGAGGGTGTGTTGCACCTTTGTCCATAATGCATTTTTTCCAAGCCCATCAATTGCCTTTTATCTTTCTTTATTTGTATTTTCTTTCAATATGGCATAGGGAGAGTTTGAGGCTACTGCCCTAGCGTGGTGACCAGATATCGACAATGTTACCCACAAGTAGTTTCACATAAATGAGAAGGTCGGCTCATGATGAGAACCCCTTTCCCTCATCCATGCAATTGAGAGCCATTACCCTGGTGTGATGGCCAAAAATGGTAATGTAATATTGTTAGATATCCATGGATGTAATAGGTTGTCTCATGATGAAACCCCCTATCCTCAACTGATCCTTTAAGTGTTTTTATTTATTCTTTTCATGGGGTCCTTATTTTCTTGCAGAGAAGCTTTTCATTGCTTTCTAGGGATCCCCTGGGTGAAGCATCTGGAGGTTATTTCATTAGGATTTTATCTTTTTCTAGCTAACTTCCCTCTAGGCCTTCAACCCCTTCTTCCCTTTAAATGAGGAAGGGTGCCTTCTAGGATTAATATACCCCAAAATCCCAAGAGATGATTTCATGAGGGGAAATAATGATGGAAAGTGGTAAGTATGGTCAGGAGTGGCACGATGAATCATCAAAGGAAGCTACTAGAAACACCCCATCTTAAGGGTGACCATCTACTTGAGTGCCCCAAGCCAACCACCAACATTTAGACAAGGTAAAAGGCATATTTTCCAAATTAGATGTCTCATAATAAAAAATAACCTCTGATATACAAGCTAGAATAACTCAAATATTAAAATGATACCCACCATCATACCTGACTTGTATTTCATGGAGAAATACCCAAGTGACCTATGGTGGAAATTTGGTGTAGATGATGACCAAGTTTTGGGTCACTGTGGTGGTGATGCGCGTCTCTAGCTGTGAAAAATGATATTGTTGGTCATGTGGTCTCTCGACACTCCATATCTGCAACTTGAGGGCCTCGAGACATAATCGCCTTAGTTATCCACAAAATGGGGATAACATATGGCTCCTACTTGGGCACATGTGCTCACCATAGAGTGCATGAGAACCACAACATCTTCTGGTAGACCTGTGCTTGCAAGGAAACATCAATCTGTCAAGTGAAGGATGGCCTACTCATCCTCGTTCTCATATGGTCATAATAAAAACCAACTAAGCTAGAAAATTTATTTTTTGACAAAATTTCTAACTAATTATACATATATGATGATGAAATCAATAATGCAAGTAGAGAAAAATGAAAATGCAATGCAACTGAACTAATATGAGAAAAAAAAATGAAAGATGCAAGAAAGCAAGATGACTTACCTACTTAGCTGGGGTCTTGGGACCCTGAAGATCAAGTATTGAAGGTGTCAGGTGAAATCATAGAACCAGTGCAACCACCTGATCATTGGATGAAAACATTTCCCCCTGTGCTTAATCATGTGAAACACAAAATATAAGTCCAACACATAGTAATCATGAGCACAAATAAACATATAATCAATCATGAAATAAAACTCATGGAGATGGGTGGGAGGGAGGAAATCTTGTTGAAAAGGAAACCATAATCTCGATCGTCCTGAAAATTTCTTCTGCAAGCATAGCTAGAATCCTAATATATCCATCTCTGGAGTAGACTAGAATATGTAGATGATGGTTCATCATCATCCTCATCAACACAATCATTGATCTCCGAATATTGGGAAGATGTGAGATAACTCAAGAAGACCCCATGCTTCACCAAAGGGAAATAAATGAGGTACAAGACGAGCTCAGGTATAGAAGAAGAAAAATGTTTCCTCTTCGTCTATGAATCCTTGTGAGAATATCCAAGATGAAAAAACTTCCTCTTCGTAGAGTGAACCTTTGATTGACATCGGATGACTATGTCTTGGTACTCTTACAAAATAAAGGGTGAAAATGTATGAAAAACCTCATAGAAAAAATATGTATCCCCAAAAATATATGCACCACCTTGAAGATGTTGTGACAAGTCATTCTAAAATGGATCGAGCACATATGTGATCATGTCACCATCACCATCCCAAACATATAATTTATAGATGCACAGAGACAAATCCTTTGTTTGGGGGCTTTCCTCAACGTCATAAGTGGTATCTCTGTCAAAGGTGAAAAGGCTCATGTCCCATCCACATTTTCCAATCTGTATGAAAGTGTCAATATGTTGATCAACTGTATCCGAGGAATATTCTAGTGCTCCTTCACTTCTAGGATCATGGAACAGGCTGTCATCAAGATCCTTGAAAGGGTCATAACTCATAGTGTTCTCTTATTGATGCGTAGGAGGAATAGTGGATTGGATGTCTTCATCTGGGTAATTAAGTGAAATCACCTCATATTCATTAAATGCCTCCTTAGAATCTTCAACTTGAAAATCTTCATCAATATCTTCTTGGAAGCTTTCTTTATAAGCATGTTCTTCAAGCATCTCTTTTACTTGATTCATTAGCTCTTTAGTGGCTTCATTAGCAGCTTTTTCCCTTTCCATCTGCAAAATTTTCTTCCATGAGAGATGGTGGGGTCTTGGTTGATTCCAAGGTGACATAGTCCCATCGAATAAAAGAACACCTCAATTGAGTTTTAAGGATTATCAAAGGATGAAAGGGGAGAGCAGGGTAAACATAATGGAAAGTTGGGTTTGATAAACGGTGGAGTCGCCAGACAAACTTTGAAATTTTTTTGTCAAAGGAAAATGGGTAGATTCTTGGAGTGGATTCGCCGAGAAATCTCGAGGTGAAGGATTTGGGAAAGATACTTGCCAAAAGTGTCGTTTAGGGCACTGTGAGGATTCAAAATCCTCCCCGACAATGACGCCAAAATGTTATAGTGCAAGTTTTAGGTTGGGAAAATCCTGACCCAAACACAAAGCAAGTGCTACAACTTGGGAATCCTACATCCTATGTCACCTCGATATAGGTTTGGCACTTCAAGGGTGACTAGGTCACTCTAGGGAGGCAATCTCAGTGACCCTAGAGGGAATGAGAAGGATGAAGGTAAGTGTAAGGAGAAGTCCCCCAAAAGGTCAAGCGATGGAAGAAAATATTGGTTGAAAATGGTAAGTGAAGAGAGGTAAATGGATACTGAGTAAATAGATAGTTGATGGTGCACGTGTACTTGCCCGAGACACAAGAAAATACACTTTTCCAACCAAGTATAGTAATGGATCAACAAGTTAAGATTTTTGTCCCTAAAATACTGCAGCATACAAGTTAGTAAAGCAACAATAGATTACATCCAAATCAGCAAGTAAAAAGTTAGTAAATCAGCAATAGATTACATCCAAATCAGCAAGTAAAATGTCTATATTAGTTAGCAATGACAGCAATAAAACTAGTAACCAATGTGGACCGAAAATAACACTTCAAGACTGAATAAATATGGTTGTCATAGAAGTAAATTTATGCAGCATTATATCAACCTTATTTTTCTGTAGCATTCAATGAAGTACAACAACAAATATAACCATCAAAAAGTGCTAAAATCTAGCCCAATAGATACACCTAGGTTAAATTAACAAAGTTAGAGGATTAGTCTAGGGTTAGTTTGTGAGATATTAGCGGTTAGGATTAGAGTTTAAAGAAATGTTAATGGTTGTAGGTTAGTTTTACTACAACAATAATAATTTGTGGTATAAAGAGGATTCCCTAAGGGAGGAATAATCCCCTAGGCATTAAGATCATTATCCAAAAGAGAGAACTTAAAAACTTGAAATTTGTACGTTTACCAAGGCAACAATTTATTTCTCACATGCAATAAGTAAATGACTAGTACCTTTAAGAAAGGGTTAATGGAGTCAAGAGAATATTAAGAAGCTATATAGGCTACTTCCTTGGGTGTGTAAACCCTTTTACTCCCTAAGGCAAGATTCTCTTAGCTAGGGTTTTAACTAGGAGGTTGTATGCAATTATACTCCTGTTAGTAAACCCTTATGAAGCAATATTCGCTTAGCAATAAAATGGTGGAAACACAAGTAGGGGTGTATGCCCTTATAATCCCTACTTGGCTCAAACAAATAGAACCTTTAACTTGTACAAATGATAATACAATGAAATAAATGGCACCTTCAAGCATTAAAAAGCAATAAAAGCTAGACTAACCACCAAAAAAGAAATGAAGAAATCCTTCCAAGGCTAGCACACCATATCCATCAACCATAACCAAGACATAGCCATAAACAAAAGCACAAGAGAGAGAAATAGCCAAAGAGATAAAAAAATTGCAATCCAAGAGCCTCTCACAATGGAGAGTTATGCTATGAAAATGAGATCTTATGATCTCTATTTATACAAAATGTAGCTAACATAGTTTTTCCACATAATATTAGGGAAAACAAAAGATTAGGGGTCAACAACCCTGATCTTTCCCCTTTACAAATATAATATTTAAAAATTCTCTTTAATTTCACTTTTGCACAAAGAAAACCCTAAAACAAAGGTGACGTCATCCCTTGAAGGAGGACGTTTTGGAAAATTGAGAAACTCTTTGGAGCTGGGCTACAAAGTAGGGCCTACAAAGGCCATGTGGAAATCATCTAGAGCCTCTCCACCTCAAAATACCACGTGTCATGCTTTGATTCATCATCAACCACCATATGCCCCTCAAATGTGACGCCAAACCCCTAGGGAGTGACATGTTTCCCCTTCTTGGCAAGTCGTTTGGCATGTAAAGGGTGGGTGATGTCCATCCAACTGTCTCCTAGGCCTCCAAAATCATCTCTATGTCATCTGGCATCTGGGCCTATGTCATACATCATGTGGGTTGCTTGCCCTCATGGAAGACTAAGCTAGTCATTTTCTTCCAAAACTAGCCACCAACCTATACTTGCAAGAAAAATTGATACGCCCTCCAAGGATCTCAAGTCAAATCATCATGATGAGTGAATGAATTCAATAAAAAATCCATTAACGCATGTATACTAGGATTGCATCATACAAACATGTTCTTAAGAGACTAGATGTTTTTCCAAGTTTGGTTGTGGGTGGGTTGGCATGGTACTTATTTTCAATGGATCAAACCCCCTAAGTCTAGGAACAACCCTATCCGAGTCATGTGAATGAAATTAAATGGATGGGGGAAGTACTCAATGGGCATGGGGTTCATGATATGCAAGGGTCCATAGTATCTCATTTATGGGTGCCTTTATGGAGGGTTTGTCACACCTTCATCCATAATGCATTTTTTCCAAGCCCATCAATTGCCTTTTATATTTCTTTCTTTGTATTTTATTTCAATATAGCATAGGGTGATTTGGAGGCCACTGCCCTGGCGTGGTGACCAGATATCGACATTGTCACCCACAAGTAGTTTCACTAAAATGAGAAGGTTGGCTCGTGATGAGACCCACTTTCCATCAACCATGCAAATAAGAGCCATTACCCTGGTGTGATGGCCATAAATGGTAATGTCATACCGTTAGATACCCATGGACATGATAGGATGGATCATGATGAGACCCTCTATCCTCAACTGATCCTTTAAGCATTTTTATTTATTCTTTTCATGGGGTCCTTATTTTCTTGGGGAAAATATTTTCATTTCTTTCTCTGGATCCGTTGGGCAAAGCATATGGAAGCTTCTTTCATTAGTATTTTATATTTTTCCAGCTAACTTCCTTCTGGGCCTTCAACCCCTTTTTCCCATGAAATTAGGAATGGTCCCTTCTAGGGTCAGTCTACCCAAAAATCCCAAGAGATGGTGTCATGAGGGGAAATAATGATGGAAATTGGTAAGTATGGTCGGAAGTGGAAAAATGACTCATCAAAGGAAGCTCCCAGAAACACCCCATCCTAAGGGTGACCATCTAATTTGGTGCCCTAATCCAACCACAAGCATTTAAACAACGTAAAAGACATAGTTTCGCAGTTGTCTCATAATAAAAAATAACATCTTATATACAAGCTAGAATACCTCAAATATTAGGATGATACCCACCACAATACCTCACTTGTATCGCATGGAGAAAGACCCAAGTGACATGTGGTGGCAAGCTGGTGTGGATGATGACCAAGTACTAGGTCACTTTGGTGGCGGTGCATGTCTCTAGCTGTGAAAAAGGATATTGTTGGTCATGTGGTCTCTCGACACTCCATATCTGCAACATGAGGGCCTCAAGACATAATCTCCTTAGTTATCCACAAAATGGGGATAACAAGGATCAAGAAAGAATCCTTCGTGTCCCAAATTGCAGTAGTATGGAAATATATAGATCGACAATAAAATATGTTAATAGTTTCAAATTTAACCATCCAAAATCTAGTACAAGATATTAGAAATAAAGCTAGCAATGACTAGTCAAACTTCCAATGTCTAAAGAAAGACTTTGGTGGCATTAAGGGTTATTTATTAAGTGTTATCAACAAGTTATTATGAAATCCAAGTGGTTGTAGCAAACAATTGCTATAAAAACAAGATATAGCCAAAGAAATCAACAAGTAAATCACCCAACAATTAGCCAATAACCAATAGAACAATTACCAAGGTTTACAAGTGAATTTCAACGGTAGAATAGTGAGCAATAGATGATGAAAATGTGATTTTTCTGCAATCCTAATGGCTGTAGCATTAATTTTTAACAACAAAGAGAACTAATTGGTTAAACCAGATGCCATTAGGGAACAAAGAAGCCTAAACCATGAATAATTGATTCCAACTTGAACAATTGCAATATCTTAAAATTTTACGTATACCAATGCAACGATTTTATATCTCCAATGCAAGTTAGATTAGTGCCCTATCAATTGTGTTAATGGAGTCTCTTTTGTAAGAGCTATTTTTTTCACTTCTCTATGGGTGTAAGCCCTTTTACTCCCTTGATCAAACAAAACTAGCAAGGTAAATCTAGGAGGGTGTAAGCCCTTTTACCCCTCCTAGCAACCTTTGAAAAAAATAGCTTATTCAATGACAAAATGATAGATATTGGTGGAGGGTGTATGCCTTTATACTCCAAGATTTTACAAAATTAACCTTGAAACCAAGAAGAAACAATACAAAAACATGAATTCCTTACCTAGTCCAAGAAATAGCAAGATAAAGCCTTCTTTACCAAGAATATTCCACCACAATAGTAAGAACAAAGAATCCAAGAGATAACACCTAGTTTATTCCTCCTATTATCCCCAATTTCTAAGGATAACTAAGGAGATGATGTCTTGAGTCCCTTAGGTTGTATACATGGAGTACCGAGAGGAATCCCAACACATTGAGCCCTTCATTCACCATACATCACCATTCGATGATGGCAACATCGTCCACCACACTTGAATTGGATCACATAGGACAATGAGTCTTTCTCCATGAGGTAAAAAGTATGGTATTGTGGTAATTGTTATTCTAATAATTCAAGAATTTGAACATGTTGCAAATTATTCTTTCTTGATTTTGAAAATTTTTCTTGGAAATTATGTTTTTTGTTGTATTTCACCATGGTGAGTGTCATGGTTTCCTAGTAAGTGGCCACCCTTGAGAAAAGGGTTTCTACCCGAGGGTCTCCTTGAAGTATCATTGTACCATTTCCACTCATACTTGCCACTTTCCATCACTTCTTCCCCTCTGTTTCCTAATATTTTAGGTCTTCAAGCTTATTGACCCAAAAAAGGCATGTACATCGTTTCATGGGAAGACGGGGCTAAAGTCCCAAAGGAAAATATAACTGAAAAAAGATAAAATCTAAACCATAAAATTCTAGATGTTCGCCAAGAGGTATTGAGAACAATGAAACGTTTCTCTTAAAAAATTGGATGATTTGCAAAAGCAAACTCACATTATATAGATGTCCTGCTTGTTGAGGTGTGTACACGTATGCAGTGTTCCTTTCTTTCCATGCATATGACACTCTGTGTACCTCTAGATTCAAGTGACGTTGCAGTAATATTTCATTTCCATGTCTTATAGTAACCAATTGTTTTGGACAATAATTAATTAATGGCAAATGAATGGGCTTGGAAAAAAATTTCATCACGGACGAAGGGCAACACACCCTCTACAAAGGCACCCATAAATGAGACAATATGAGCTATTGTATGTCATGAAACAATATGAGATATACCTAGAAGTCTAACCCCCATCCACTCCACATTCAATGAATGATCTAGAGAGGTTTCTCCTTGGAAACTTCCCCTACTTGAGGAATTGGTTTACCCAATAGGGCACTATGACACCCCTTCCATATCTAAATTTGGAAAATTGCATAAGGTCTTTGAGCATATGTTCATTTTGAAAATGGGGGATTTGATGCACATGTTCGAGTGGTTATTTTATTAGATATGTCTTACTTGGAATGATATTATGACTTATAGACCTTTGAAGGGAATACTTGCTTGTATTTTTAGGTCCTTGACAAGTGTCAACTTGATCGTGTAGGCACAAGGTCACTTGGACCTTCACTTGGGGCATGAATCCCACATGATGGATGATGTGCCCCCTCTCCTTGGACATGTTGTAAGAGGGGTGTTTCCTTTGGAGACACTTGAGTGTCCCTTGGAGGTGACTCACTAGCCTTACCAACCCCAACATTTTCCTTTGGAGGCCTTATCTCTCTCTTCTAGGGCATGATGTCGCACTTGGGAGGCTAGGGTTTTGGTGGTGTTGGTGATTTGATGGTGACTTGGCATTTTTTATGGAGGAAGACCCATGCAGCATGAATATTAGACCTTGGGAGGTCCAACGACTTCCTACACTAGCTCAACGTCTTACCATTTATGCCGAAATGTCACCCTTAAGCCATGTCATCTTCTAGGGATTATTCTATTGTAAAATTAAATTTGAATTTGTAAAGGGGAAAATTAGGAGGTCGACCTCCCTAATTTGGTGTTTACCCTAAGATAAGTGGACAAATTGGTTTTCTAAGGCCTTGTATAAATAAAGGTCATGACATTTTCATTTTTGGATACAACACACTTGAGAATTACAAAAAGCTTGGGCTGAAATTTTCACCCTACTAGAGCAATTCACACTTTCTCTCTCTTGTGTTATTTTGGATGCTAGTACTTGTCTCTTGTGGAATAAGTGGTGTGATATCTCTCTTGGATGCTTGTCTTACTTTTGTGGTGGAATACACTTGGTAAAAGAAGGTTTATCTTGCTATTTCTTGAAATTGGTAAGGAAATTTTTGTATATTGTTAGTGTTTTTTATTGTTTCATGATTATTCTTATCCAAATCCTTGGAGGAGTTTAAAGGCATACACCCTCCACTAAGTCTATTACATTTGTTTTTGGATAAGCTACTCAACAAGGTTGCTAGGAGTAAAAGGGCTTACACCCTTCTATATTTACCTTGCTAGTTGTGTTTTCCCTAGGGACTAAAAAGGCTTACACCCCTTTGGAGGTAACAAAACTAGCTCTTACAACAAGAGACCCCATAACCCAATTGATAAAGGCATTAGTCTATTTTTCATTGGAGAAATAAAATAATTTGCATTGGAATATGTGAAAAATATAGATTTTGCAATTGTTCAAGTTGGAATCCATTTTGCATGCTTAAGGCGTCTTTGTGCCCTAAGGGCGTCTAGATCAGCCTTGTAATTCTTCTTGTTGTTATAAATTAATTCTACAACCACTAGGGATGCAACAAAACTCATCTACCTTCATCTATTTCTCACTTTTTTACTGCTGAAATTTACTTGTGAACCTAGATTAATGTTCTACTGCTCATTAGCTATATTTTTGATGATTTACTTGTCAATTTTAGTGGTTATATCTTGTTTTTGTAGCAATTTTTTGCTACAACCACTTCTATGTTATAATACATTTCTGCTAACACTAAATAAAAATACCCTAAAATGCACCAAAGTCTAGCTTTATTAATTGGAAGTTTAACTAATCTTTACTATCTTTATTTCCCTCATCTTATACTTGATTTTGGTGGTTAGATTTGTAGCTGATATAATTTTTTTACCATGGGAAATATATTTCCATACTTATGCAATTTGGGAAAACAATATTATATTTTTGATCCCCTTTTATATAAGGCTTGGTTTATGATCATTTGTCTTGTTCCAGATAGGGATAACATTGTTTTGCAAGTACCAAACAATTGACAACCCTCTCCTCCTTCACAAGACCTTTTCACAAGCCATTCTTCATCTCTAAACTTGACCTATTGAGGTTTCACTTATCATCACATCACTTTTCATCTCAATCCCCCTAGGGTCATTGTAATTCCCCCCTTGTGGTGACTTATCATCACTAAAGCGAGGAGAGTGTCTATAGAAGGTGACAGTGGGTATAAGGTACTCTCATAGTTGTCACTCTCTTGTGGTTTGGATCGGGATTTTCCCAACCTACAATTTGTGTGATAACACCTCCAATAGATAAGTAATAGCATCCAAAAATCATAAGAGAGAGATAGTGCACCTTTCCCAAGTAGGGAAAAACATTCATCCAACAAGTATGTAATTCTAAAGTGAGTTCTATCAAAATGAAATGTGAGGTGACCTCTATTTATATGAGTTCACCTAAAATAGTTTTTCCACATATTTTTTTCCACATTCATAATTCCCCTAGCTCTATTGGGTGAACCAATTCCTCAAGTAGGGTATGTTCCCAAGGAGAATCCTTTCTAGGTTATGTAGTGAATGTGAGGTGGGTGGGGTTAGACTTCTAGGTATGAGGTTTCATGACATAAAAGGGCTAGTATTGTCTCATTTATGGCTGCCTTTGTTGAGGGATAGCCACATCCTTTTCCTCTTTTTGTTTTTTAAAGCATATTTTTCCAATCCCTTTATTAGCCATTCATTTTGCACGTGTCTCCAAGTTGAAGAAAGTAAGGGGCACTAAAAGGAAATGCATATCCCACATATGTTCTACCTTGGTTTGCATGCTTTTACAATTTGAAGACAATAAGGGGAACTAAAAAGAAATGCATAGTCCACATACGCTCTACCTTGGAAAGCATTATTTATTAATTAGTTATTTATTTTATGGGTCCCTCACTTTTTGAGAGGTGTTTCATTTCTCTCGGGCGAGATTTTATTGCATGATGTTTTTTTTAGGGTACCTCTGAGCCTAGTGGCCCTTTCTTCCCATGAAATGAGGTACATGTCCTTCTTGGGTCAATAAGCTCGAAAACCTAAAAGTTGGGGAAACAAAGGGGAAGAAGTAATGGAAATTCGCAAGTATGAGCGAGAATGGTACAATGACCCTTCAATGAGACCCCCCAATAACAACCCTTTCTCTGAGGGTGGCCACTTACTAGGAAACCATGACACTCACCAAGGTGAAATGGGGGAAAAGCATAATTTCCAAGTAGAGGCTCCATAATCAAGAGAATATTTAATGCAACATATTCAAATGCTTCAAGTATTAAGGTGAGAATTACAAAGACACTTGAATTGTTACATCATGGAGTAAGATCCATTATATTTCGGAAGCAAGTTATTGTGGTTAATTCTATCATGACGAACATAGAATTATGATGGTGAAGTGGGTCTTCTTCTATGCGAGTGGGCATTGTTAGTCAATCCATCTCTCGACACCCCATGTATGCAACCTGATGGCCTCGAGACATCATCTCCTTAGTTACCCCTAGAAATGGGCGATAACAGGAAGGAAAGAGAAGGATGAGCTTCTTCATAGATATCATCTTCAATATTTTTTAAATGAGGCTCAAAATGTTTTTTTTTGGTATAATCCGACGATAAACAATGGACATCTATTTTCTATTTCGCATAGACATCGTGATCTTCATTGTTACTATTGATTTCATTATTTTCCATAGGAGGACCAAGACCTTCTTCAATAAGTCTCTGTGCAGAATATAATTATTTTATTCCACGAAATAGGGGCAACCAACGTGTTGAATCATAATCCCAACTTGCACAAAATTCTTCCAAGAACTTTGCAAAAGACGAAAACATACTTTTGCAAAAGTTTTCATACCACATCTGTGCAGACCCTCTGAGATTTATCATGAAAAAAATCATCATGGGATCTGTTAGCACCCTGTAAATATGTTCGGCTGCCAAAAACGACAACAGGGATAATTGTTTCAACCAGCTTTAGAGCTGAGGCACTAGCCTGCCCAACTCAGAGAGGTCTCTCTCGTGTCACTTGATATATCTATGGAAATCGATGGCTAGATTTGGTTTGTTTTGGGGGTTTTTATAAAGTTGTTGAAGAACTGAAGATGACCTTTGGGCTATGGGGTCAGGAATGTAGGATGCATTGCCAAATCATGAAAACAATTAAGAGGAAAAGGCTAAATGAGGAAATGACTTATGAGTTTATACTTGAAAATTTAGATGGTATCAGAAGAAAATAAACACACAACTATTATCAGAGCATTATAGTAATGAATTCTGAAATGGTTTAGAAGAGATAAACACAGTCTAAATTGCCAAGCCGAGAGCATTGATTAATGAATTCTGGACTTTTAATTTCTCAATTTAGATAGAGGAAATAAAAAATGAAATGCAGAATAATAGGAATCACACACTATGAGAGAAAACGAGACTCATAACACCACCAGTTAGAATATTTTCATAAAATGTATGAAATCTACCTTTGCATCCATGTATTCATTCCAGCCCCAGAGATTTATAAAGTTTTTTTGCACAGAGGGCATGCTTCTCCTTTATCCATGATCCTATACTCTTGAGACCAAACATATATAGAGGAATTTCATGTGGAATTTAAAATGTTCCGACTTCCTCATAATTCTGAAATAGATACAAGTTACAAAAAGGAAGAACAATTATACTATTTAAAGGGACCGTTAGTAACCAGTCTGTCATATCAGGACTCCCTTTTCTTAAGCCTCCATTTGTCCAAAACTTTATGAAACACACCTAAATTTACCTGAGGATTTACCTCAGCTTGGCGATTTTCTCTTCCAGGGTACTCAACCAAACGAGATTTTCTCCTATGCTCTCTATCGTCTTGGTCTTGGCCTCCGTCCTCCGCCTTTTTCTCCTCTTCCTCTTTGCAGCTGGATGGTAGGTGTTGTCTGCGTGCTCATTTATGATGAGATCCCTCATAACGAGGTTTAATTTGACCCCTGACTCTATCTCAGTTGTAGGTTCGGTATGAAATTTAGTTGCCAGTATCTGCAAGACCCATGTTTCTTTCTTACTTATTGACCTGCTTGGCACATTAGTTGAGAACCTAGTCATGCCAGACATCGTTTGATGAGCATTATCCATAACCTTCAGACTTTGCAGAGACTGCGATTTGGCCACCCTTTGAATTTACAAGACTCAGGAAATCAACATAGGTTGAGCTTGTTTTTCTTATGCATAAGATGGAAATTTCCGAGAGTAGGATAAAATGATTTCATATCTAATATTTGATAGTCTTTTCATTTTAATCAAGAATTACTGTCATAGTACGTTGGTGTGCCACGCTTCATCAATCCATTTCGAATGATGAGCTTCGAGTTAGTTATGTGACAACGTCCTTTTGATACGTCATCTGGGAAAGTACCTGGACCATTGATGTGGAGTGATTTGACTAACTGCCATCCTTCCCACAAGTTATTGATGTGACATTTTGAATCACGTGACATCAGGGCCGTGGGAAAAGTGGTTTCAGGAAATCTGTTGTCTGCCCCGATGTATGTGAAAGAGCGCCACACATTCCTCATCAAAACCATAATGTTTTTCCCCGGTCTGCCTTCGTGACATTAAGTTCTATGTTATTTTTCGGCCCGATGTGGGCCTCAACCGTGGATCTAGGATTCTTCAAAATCGACGGTCCGTCGAGCTACTCCCTTCCTGCCTCTGCTATATTTATCTATATGTAGTGGGATATAGCCAGGCCCTCTAAACTATCATGCCTCTATTGTGGTATAGCATTTCGCTAAATTTCTGAAATTTTTAGATTCAGACATGAAAATTTTTAAGGTGGTAACATTGGATCCAATTGGGGATGTTATCTCCTAGCGAGGTAGAAAATAAATAGTAGACTCGGTTCCCGATCCATTGGGTTGCTCCCAAAACACTAGCGTCAGCTGAAAACCAAGCTCTGCGCACTACTTCCAACTGTATGCTGGATGTTCGAGTATATTATTAAAAACTGACTGTATCTACTACTAGAAAACTTAAACTGAAAAAATGACTGACTGAAAATCTTATTTGCACACTTATATCTATTCTAAGACTGCTGATATGAAATACTCAGTCAAGTGATGCTGAAGTGCCAATGTAACCAGTCAAGCAATTGGCCTCCTAATTTTTTCCAGATCACATCTTTCTTAAGCAGGCAGACAAATGTAAAAGACGACAGCTGAAAACACAAGTGGAATCCAAAAATTTAATTTATGAATAAAAAAAATTCCTCCTTCAATGATGACTATAATAGGATGGCCACAAGATCTTGGAGACCATGAAAAGTCATTTCTCCTTGATGAGCAAAAACAAAATGGAAATCCTTTTTCATAAGTGTTTTCTTCTCTTGCTCTATTTCTTCTGATTTGAAAACATTTTCAAATGAAATGGAAGTGATAAGTTTTTCTACTCTCCCTGCATATCAACAAAAACATTCATACATCCTAGAACATATTCAAATGTGACAACCATATTATGTGAATCCTCGTGTTCATCAAACAGTTCTGATTTGGTTTCATTAAACTTCTAGAAATTTGTTTGAGGACTGTCATTTTGAATTTTGAATGAATGAAAGGAAATAAGTTCCTGCTCATAATCTTCTTGCAAATGAGAAAAGCCAACAACATGCACTATTTCATAGTCTAGAGTTCCCATGTATGCATTTTCAAAACCATGATTTTCAAACGAAAATAAAACCACTACCTCTTCATTATCTTTCTGTATTTCTGATTGAAAAGTGGCATACACTGCTTTGTTTCTTTCGTGAAATCTATGTCATTTGTTTGTTCATTGTTGGAAGTTTCGATAGATGCAATTTCAGAATCCTCATCCATTTCTATGTTGTTTAAAAATTGAACCACCATGTCATTCTCAAGGGAAGAGAAAACACTTTGAAACACTTTTTCATGTTGAAAATCTATATTGATTTCGGGAGAAAGAAAATGACCTTGAACAATACTTTCTGAAGCAACTTCTTCTTCCTTTTCAGGCTGATAGCTAAACATAGACTGCAAATTTGAGATGACATGACCTTTTATGTGATTGTTCATAGAATTGTAATCACCACTCCGCTCATACCTGGAGGATTCCTGACCTAAGATACTACAAATATTTTTCTTCAATAATTAGAAAAAAGAAAAACATAATGGTAAGGTTGTCCCACCTGATTTGAAACTATCTTCAATTTTATCCCCTACAGATGGCTGCATTTCAGCACAAGTAATAGGGTTTTCAAGCACATGAAAAGAGTGTTGTGATGTCTTTTCATTATTCTCCATTGATTTAGCGTGGTTTTTCATAAGCACAGATTCATTTTCCTCAATGATGATTTTAGAGTTCTCTTTCAACAACTTAAATGCAACAAAACATAAAAGCCAGGGATCTCCTTCAGCTGATCTGATATCCTTTCCTCTGTAACTAAGATATGCAGGTTGAGTCATTTCACTATACTATTGAAAAAAAAATCTGATAGGGAACATGCAGTTGGTTGTTCCAAGCAGTCATCATCACAATCATCGTCATATTCATCATATATAGGTAAATCAACAACATATGCAATATCATCTAACAAGAACAACCCTGGAACGTCAACATGTTCTTCAACAAACTGATTTGCAAATTCATTTTCTTGACTATCTACAAATGAATACATAAAACCATAAGCCCCTTGCTTATCATGGGGTGGATCAGAAACTAAATCAACATCTCTTCTTTCAACAAGTGGAATATAGTTCTTTGCAAAATCATTTGCATTGGAAACTTCGAGAGGACCTATGATATCGTCAATTCTATGCTCAAGATTCCAATCAACTATTTTCTGTTCATATTAACTTTCATGTTCTTGAGAATTCAACCCCTCATTCTAGATCGGTTTATATGCTTGGATGTTGTGTTGAATGTATTGAGCATCACTAAACATTTGTTGTAAGGACTCATGTCTTCTTTCCATCAGGAGGAAAGAAAAATCTAGATGAAGAGTAGTTTCATAATGGAGCATGGCAACAACTTCAGAGGGTTGGATTTCTTCGGACAAATTATAATAGACGCTAGAGAAATTTCTATTGTATACAGAAATAGCTTCATTGTTGTGTATTTTCAAGGCATAAAACTCAGTGAGTTGCAGCTCTAAGGATTTCTCCTTTTGCCAAAACTTTAAAAAGACCTTTTTCAATTCTACCCACGAGATGATGGTTTCTAGATGTAAATATTTGAACCAGTGTTTGGTGTCTCCTTTCAAGGATTGAGAGAAAACCCTCATACACACATCATCGTGGTCAATCTCAAATAAATCTATAAAATGATCAAACCCTTGAATGTGATTTTCAGCCGAGATGATTTATGATTCTCCGTCAAACACAAGTAGGTACTCATAATAATTTGGAGGGAAATCATGAAGGGTTTGGGGTAGCTTTAAGGGTATATATCTATGTCGGGCCTTGGGGGATGTTGGACTAAGGAATGTGGAAGGAACATCGGCCTGGGTCTCATGGAATTCATCAACTTGATCATTGTCATTGCGTGGCCTAGGTGAAACCTTTTTATCAGAACCAACGACAAGGTGAGGGTATACATGTGCAACATAGAGAGGAGGAAATATAATTGCAAGTATTTCATGATCATCATTAAAATACAATAGGTAAAGGAAAATTCGTTTGACATGTTCAAGGAAGGAGCAGAGGCAACTTAAAATGAAAAGTAAAATGCTTTGGAAGAGGTCCGATTTTGAGTACCTGTTTTCCTCCATGATGCTTTCCCTTGCCCCTGTCAAGGGATCTTATCTTTCAGTGAAGTCTTTATCTTGCGCTTGAAGCATTGAGAGTGGAGATGCCATTGGAAATTCAGGATTCTTTTATTAGTGGAGTCACCTTCAAACTGGTGTGGAGTCACCAGAGCAAGAATATAGCCAGTATGTGCCTAAGTGTCTGCTGCTCTTAGACCTTAGAACTCAACAATGTTGTTCTTGCCAAAGAAAAATTTTCAATTTCGTCCCCAGCATCGGCGCCAAAATGTTAGCACCCTGTAAATTTGTATGGCTATCAAAATAGATGACATGGGTAACTATTTCAACCAGCTTTAGAGATGAGGCACTAGCCTGCTCAACTTAGAGAGGGATCTCTCATGTCACTTGATATATCTATGGAAATCGGTGGCTAGATTTGGTTTGTTTTGGGGGTTTTTATAAAGTTGTTAAAGAATTGAAGATGACCTTTGGGCTATGGGGTCAGGAATGTAGGATGCATTGCCAAATCATGAAAACAATTAAGAGGAAAAGGCTAAATGAGGAAGTGACTTCTGAGTTTATACTTGAAAATTTAGATGGTATCAGAAGAAAAGAAACACATAACTATTATCAAAGCATTATAGTAATGAATTCTGAAATGGTTTAGAAGAGATAAACATAGTCTAAATCGCCAAGCCAAGAGAATTGAATAATGAATTATGGACTTTTAATTTCTCAATTTAGACAGAGGAAAGCAAAAATGAAATGCAAAATAACAGGAATCACACACTATGAGAGAAAATGAGACTCATAACACCACCAGTTAGAATCTTTTCATAAAAAGTCTGAAATCTTCCTTTGCATCCATGTATTCATTCCAGCCCCAGAGATTTACAAAGTTTTCTTGCACAGAGGGCAGGCTCCTCCTTTCTCCATGCTTCTATACTCTTGAGACCAAACATATATAGGGGAATTTCATGTGGAATTTAAAACGTTTCGACTTCCTCATAATTCTAAAATAGATACAAGTTACAAAAAGGAAGAACAATTATATTATTTAAAGGGACCGTTAGTAACTGGTATGTCATATCAGGGCTCCCTTTTCTTAAGCTGCCATCTATCCAAAAATTTCTGAAACACACCTAAATTTACCTGAGGATTTACCTCAGCTTGGCGATTTCCTCTTCCACGGTACTCAACCAAGCGAGATTTTCTCCAACTCTCTCTATCGTCTCGGTCTTGGCCTTTGTCCTCCACCTTTTTCTCCTCTTCCTCTTTGCGTCTGGATGGTAGGTGTTGTCAGTGTGCTCATTTATGAAGAGATCCTTCATAACGGGGTTTAATTTTACCCCCGACTCTATCTCAGTTGCAAGTTTGGTATGAAGTTTAGTTGCCAGTATCTGCAAGACCCATCTTTCTTTCTTACTTATTGACCTGCTTGGCACATTAGTTGAGAACCTAGTCGCGCCAGACACCGTTTGATAAGTATTATCCATACCTTTCAGACTTTGCAGAGACCATGATTTGGCCAACCTTTGAATTTACAAGACTTGGGAAATCAACACAGGTCGAGATTGTTTTTCTTATGCATAAGATGGAAATTTCCCAGAGTAGGATAAAATGATTTCATATCTTAGATTCGATAGTATTTTCATTTTAATCAAAAATTACTGTCATAGTACATTGGTGTGCCATGCTTCATCAATTCATTTCGAATGATGAGCTTCGAGTTAGTTATGTGACGACGTCCTTTTGATACGTCATCTGGGAAAGTACTTGGACCAGTGATGTGGAGTGATTTGACCAACTACCATCCTTCCCACGAGTTACTGATGTGACATTTTGAATCATGTGACATCGGGGCCGTGGGAAAAGTGGTTTCAGGCAATCCGTTGTCTGCCCCGATGTATGTGCAAGAGTTCCACGCATTCCTCATCAAAACCATAATGGTTTTCCCTGGTCTGCCTTCGCAACATTAAGTTTCGTGCTATTTTTCATCCCAATGTGGGCCTCAATCGTGGATTTGGGATTCTTCAAAATCAATGGTCCGTCGAGCTACTCCCTTCCCGCCTCGGCTATATTTATCTATATTCCATGGGATATAGTTGGCCCCCCTAAACTATCATGCCTCTATTGTGGTATAGCATTTCGCTAAATTTCCGAAATTTTTAGATCCCGACGTGAAAATTTTTAAGGTGATAACAAGATCCTCATTAAAGAATTCATCTTTCTTACAGAATGCAATAATGTCAGAGATTTATTTCACAACTTCATTCCTATATCCATAGAAAAGGGGCAAGTCCTCGTACCCTTGTATTTCAATTGTATGATCATGCAGAAAATCCGTCATACCTGAAAGTCAACTGGAGCATAACATTTTGCTAACCATGGAGGGAGTTTCTCCATTTTTATTAGTAAGAGCTAGAAGTAAGGCTAAAATGAATTTATGAGATGAAAAATATCTATGAGAATACCACAACGGAGTTTCCAATACATACCTTACTTCTTACCTTAGATAGTTAAGTCTTGTGATATACCTTTGTGTTTGATGTGGTTCATGTGGATTCTTCATGTGAGTTCCTACAAGTTAGAGAAAAATATAATAAACTCACCAAAATGTAAAACACAAGTTCTTACTAGAGATTGAACAATGGATTCACCAATGTTGTAATCTTTTAGTTGCAATGCGCTTCTTTTTATTTTTCTTTAGTAGACTTGCCAGATGAGATCTTGCAAGTTAGTGTACAATGCAATACTAAAGGAATCTCATCAAAGTACAAAACAATAGAGTTTACCATATATTTTTCATTGAAGACCCTTTGGTTTGAAAATCTTGATCCCTTACAACGACACCAAAAAATGTTACCGTCCAAACTAGCAGACCACCAAGGTTTGTAGTCTATTATGGTAACAACACAGGGGATAGGTGCCCAATGTCACCACAACAATCATTATTCCATTTTTGAGACAAACTCCTATGCTAAGAGGCTCTGGGAGGCTTCCCACAAATTATCGCTTCACCACAAAGAGTATTAAGACCAGTGCCTAAACAAAGTACACTAGGTGAAGGTAGGAGTTAATTTTTTTAAATGTTTGTTGAAATAAAATATAATGCATAAAATAAAGTGATCAAGCAACAAATGAAATTACCCCCAATCCTCAAAATAATGACCAAGTAAAGTATAAGATAGGGGTGAATATTCTTACCACTTTTCATATGGTTTGCAATGTGAATATTGTAATAAGTGGTTGGAAGTGAAGTGTAATATCATACCTGCAAAAATAGTGTAATACATAGAAAACCATCAAGATAATGGCATTTTGATGCCTCCCACAAGTGTAAAAATACACTAGATAAAGAGACATGGGTTTAGAGGATAGGACAACAAATTATAATTCAAACTTGTGCCCTAACGCCTTCAAATCTGCTGCAAAATCAATTTACAGCTGGATGAAAATCACTTTTACAGAATTGGGATTCAATTGTCCCTAGGGTCAAAACCCTTGGGTTGTAGTTTTACTCTATATTAACCAGAAAATAAAAATAAAACATATAAATCAAATCTGGAATGAATACATAAGGGTTTAGGAAATAGATACTTACAATATGTACCCTTTTATTTATCCACAAGAGCATAGATCTGAAAGTTTTCTTGGTTGTAATAACGCATATATGCACATTGTTTCTCAAGAAAACTCTTGTAAAAGATGTTCAATGAAGCACAAAAATCAATGGAATATGTATCTTGGGGTAGGGAAGTTCCCAAGCAACAAAAACCCAATATCTACAAGCTTAATAAAAATAAAAATCAAATGTTAAGCTAGGGTATGATTATTTTTGTATTTTTGTAATAAAAGATGATTTGAAAATATTTGAGATTAATGGTTGAATAAATTGAGAGATGTTACCTTTACCTTTTTACCTTTTTGATGTCTCTTAGTTTGAGATATTGTGACCCCACAAGCTTAATATTGGCCTAGATGGATTTCTAGTGGGTTTGGAGTCGAAGGACTATCACCCTCGGTAATAGAAATTCAACAAAAGATGGGATCCTCCTTGGATTTGCTAGAAGATATCCTTGATGGATGGTCTTCAAGATAACCAATTAACTAGGTTCAAAGTGATAAGAGAGAACTTGGTTGAAGCTACTTCCTAAAAATTTGGTCCAACAACTTGGGTGTGTTACACTAAGAGCCCACAAAGAAAAGAAAGAGATGAAAGTCTATCTTCTTTCTTCCACGTGACTATGTAGCCCCTCAATAGATTGATTGGTCACCTCTTACAATTCTCCTGAAGAACCCCTGTCAAAGCACAATTGTGATAATCCAAGACCAAGAAATTTTTTTTATAGTACGCAATCCTTAGTGACACAAGAGAATTGAGTTCCAAAATATGGAATTATGATCTCACAAATTTTCAACAACATCAAATGAGAGGGGTTAGCCTTATATAGTTTTTATTGAAACAACTAATTTCTACCTCCCTCATAAAACAATAATTTTCTTTGTTTGCTCATCCACAATTGGTTGGATGCTAAACCCATGAATAATATTTTTAATTACATAACTCCATAACAAAATTGGGATAACATCCTTTTTAGAATAAATTGACCATGAAGATGTCCAAATGAGAGATGCACCCTACCAAGAGAGAGAGGTGGTGTGGCTTGGGAAGAGTGTGCTATGGTGGAGGAGTTACCAACATTCCAACTTGGGGACATTTCAACCTTGAGAGATGAGCACAACGATCATATTTTTGTCCACATTGATTTCTTCTTCTCCAATGGATAGTTTGACTTGTCAAATCCATAAATGAGTAGTTATGCTTTGTCCCAAAGAGAATGATTTGGTCATTTAGTGAATAAATTAATTATTTTGCTTGGGTAGAAGAGAATCTTTGACTTGATAAAAAAATTCCAAGGCAAGTAGACCCCGAACGTTCCATTTCCTTGACGATTTGACTTGGGAGAAGTGCCCAACGATTTTTTTAGAAGGATGGCCTGATTTTTGGGGGGAGGAAATATATCCCTCAATATTTCATCAATCAAAATTTTGTAATATCATTTTTTCTCATGAAGTTTTTCTGATCATTTTGATCCCATGTATTTTTGTCTTCGAGGGCCAACTACCTTGGGATCCATGAATTTCCCCAAAATACATGCAATGATGAAGACTTTGTGAGACTGTCATGTTGAGAACAAAAATAGTAAATGCACCATGGCCAAGGGATGCCTACAAACTCAATAGAAAGTAATCATGTGGGAAGACATAGGTGTGCATGACATCGACCAAACTAGGCCCCACAAGCTGCAATCACCACTACATTAGACACATGGCTCTACACACCCATGTGTTCCAAAAGATCCACGCCAAGGCCTCCAATCCTATCCAAAACAAGAGACATTAATATAGGGACTAAGGAAATTGATCATGGTTAGACTAAATCTAGGATTCCATTACAAATTCATCCACTATGGTTTACATGGATTTTGACTTGCATCGTTGGGCTTACAATGGTGTATCCAAGTGAAAATATAAGGTACATGTTGGAGAGGTAACAACTGGCTCCAACTGCGGGACACTTGCTCTTTGTGAGAGGATGTGAGAACCTATGAATATTCACCTGTAAACTTGAAACAATATCAAAGAAAACATCAAATGATAAGAGAGGGAGTAAGACATGAAGCTTTATCCCTTCCTAGAAAAAAAAAATTAAACAAAATTCATCTAATCTATGAAATGGAAATGATGAAATGAAACACTGAAATGAAAAGCTAAGTGAATGTTCATGATAGATAACTTATTCATCCTACCTAATATAATCAAGTAACCAAGATATGTTAAGTAAAATCATATAACCAATCCAACCAATAGATAAATTCATCATTAACTTAGGTTTTACCTTTGTACTTGGTTGCAAAGAAGAAGGGTGAAATATCAAACCTGTAGTATGCGTATGTTGAAAAATATTTCATGACTCAGAAGGATTCTGCAATGGGATAAGGATCATCATGTAAGAGAGTTGCAACAGAGTACCATGGATCCCTTGTACTAGTGCATGCTTCTTCAATCCATAATTCAATAGGGTTGATGCTAGTATTGAATCACTCATCAATATTACTCGTCCCATTATCTAGTAAAAGAGGCTTTGATGGCGGCTCCAGCTAGAACTTGCATGAATATTTTCACTCTCCCTGGATGTATATAATCACATACCCACACATACGATGATATGATAAATAAGAATTCAAAACAAAAGTAAACGCACATCTTGTGGTTGATCACCGTGGCATGAAAGGATGACAACTCATGAAGTATGTGTGAACATGTTGTGGTCTACCTACCACTGTGACCCTCAAACTCTCATTGTCAAATGGATATTTATACACTTGAGAGTTATTTATTAAGGATATACATGATTGAGTTACTTTTGTTGGATCTTGAATGTGGAAATTCACATTCTGCATCTATAAATATACATGTTCTTGTAATATGGCCAAACTTGGTTGCTGATAGGGCCAAAACCATGCAATCTCACGTTCATCATTCTATGTATCATAGATGGGGTAATCATCAAGATGATAGTAGCTTTCATTCCATTTGAATTTTTTGACTCGAAGGAATGCATCAATACTTTCAATCTTTGTACAATCATTCTCCCTTTCTGGTGAAGAACTACCCACCAATTTTCCTCCTTCTAAATCACTACAAAGTGTATCATGAGAATAAGATGATCGAAAAGGAATATAGGATATCAAATCTATGTTTTGAATTTTAATTTAGAGGTGGGAGGGTGGGTTCTTGAATATCACCTTTATCAATGATTTCCTCATTCATGTGATCTTCAAATGGATCTTGATTTTGGATACAAGTGGTCTTTTGATGCTCTTCTTCAACAAGATCGATTTCCTTGAGGATTTTCAAATAGGCCTACCATATGTAAATGTGTTGAACCTATATATAATAGATCTAGATAAACAATAATACACACATTTTTAGAGAGAATTGGAGAAAGAAGAAGAAGGAGAGAAAGAATAGAAGAATTTGCATTAACCGTTGTGAAAAAATGAATAATTTACACATGATATACTCTGTATAACTCAATGAGTTTGACTTGAGGATAACCAATACACCATAGTGGTGGTATAGAGTGATCTGGACACACACCAACAGTTATATGTGTGAACTTCCACCTATTCTAGTCTCTCAGGCAGTTACGGGAGTGAACTGCCACCTAGTTGAGTTAACTAGTCAACTAGTCTTTAGTTAACTGACTGAAATGAGAGTAGTGAGGAATTAACTCAGGGAATCGAGGGTAATGTGCTACTCTGGTGATAATAACAAGGCAATTTTGAATTAGCATGGTGATTATATTGTTGACATATTGTAACTGCAAAGACTATTCTTATTATTATTGATATATTATTCATAGGATCAATCCCCATTGTGGATTGATCATGTCGGTTATTGTAATAGGACCAAATCCCCTTTTGTGGATTGGTCAAAATACAATTATAATAGGCAGAATAAGAAGTCAGCCCCAACAGTTAATAAAGAGACCCGGAAATATAATAAAGGTGGGTTTACCCACCCAGTTTGAGAAGTCGGCCCTGCCAGTGAAGAGACACTTCACATGTGACAGACTTGTATAAATAAAGGAGGCTAGCGCCTCACTTGGATATAACTCACTTGCTCAGTTTGAGAGACAATTTTTTATCTGTTACCGGCAAAGGAGAGAGAGAGTGGCACATATCTAGGAGAGGAATTTATGTATTAGCATAAGAGATCTCTTGGCATTGTATTGGCTATCTATATTAAGGAAGTTTTGTTGGGTTTTCTTCCCCTAGAGGGTTTCCCAGGATAAATGTTGTGTCTCTTGTGATTTTGTATTTCTCAGTGATCTTGGATTATGCTATTGTTATCTAATGAAATTAAAACATCTATAATAATGTCTTAAACATTAACATGGTATCAGAGCCAAGCTGAAGGAAGCATCTTTCGCAAGAGAAAAATGTCACTGTTATCGTACCTGCAAATTAGGGTTTTTCAAAAGTGAATCTTTTCAGCCCTAAAACTATCTAGAAAGTTGTGACATCCCCTAAGGATCAATTTGGCATCATTAGCACACCTTTTCAGTGGTTGGATCTCCCAGAAAGTGAAACCCTAGTTTTACAAAGTACTAGAAAACCAGTACCAGAAGTACTAGAGGTACCAGAAGCACCAGTCCAGAAATCCACAGATCAGATTTGAAGGAGAAAAAGTTGGATTTTATTAGATCCAAACACATGAGGCAGCTCGCCTCAGCCAAGCACATCTCATGGTAAGTTCAGTTTTTTATTTTGAGCACTTTCATTTTTTGGTCATTTTCCTAGCTCCAGGTAAAGATGTCTGCAAGCATTAAGCTTGTTGACAAGTTAGAAGGAGTGGAAAACTTTCGTGCCTAGAAGTATAGGATTGGCATCATTCTTGAATAGAATTACCTATTAAGATTCATCAAAGACGAAGTATCGGAACCCAACGATGCCGCAGAAAAGGCAAAGCATCAAAAGGACACAATAAGGGCCAAAAAAATCATTGTTGATTCAATTAAAGACCACCTGATTCCTTATGTGTCATCCAAGAAGAATTTGAAAGAGATGTTTGATGCCTTGACCAGACTATATGAAGGAAAGAACATAAACCAGAAGATGAATCTTAGAACTCAACTAAAGAATACAAGGATGCAGAAAGAAGAAATGATTTAGGAATACTTCTCCAGAATCTCAGAATTCAAAGAAAAACTAGAAGCTATTGGAGATAACATAGACGAAGACAAACTCATAATGACGGCCCTAAATGGTCTCACAAGACCTTGGGATGATTTCATCCAAAAGATATGTGCCAGAAAGGAGAAACTGAAGTTAGACAGCCTATGGGAAGAATGCATCCAAGAAGAAACAAGAGTAACAAATCGGGAAGCATTACTAGCAAGGGATGATGATCAAGCCCTAGCCACCCACACCAAAGGAGGAAGGAAGAAACCCTACTTCCATAAGGAGACTCATAAAGAGCCTCAACAATCAAATAAATTCAATCATAAAGAATCTCATCCAAGGAGATTTCAGAAGAAAGGACAACAAAAGGAAAGAGACTACTCATATGTACAATGCTATCATTGTGACAAGATGGGACACATTGCAAAGTTTTGTCTAGCCAAACGAGAAGAATACAAGAGAAAACAAAAGATGCTTCATTCCCATGTAGCCAAAGATGAAAATCCACCCACAAAGATGATGAGAGAGGAGATCAAAGACCATGTGTTGATCTCAGCCCTCTCAGGATCTATAACACTTGGAGAGGACACTTGGCTCATTGATAGTGGTGCATCCAAGCACATGATGGGACAAAGAAATATTATCTCTTGTATCTCTGAGAAGAAATTTTCTCAGAAAGGGACACTTGGTGATGATTATCAGTACCCCATCAAGGGAGTGGGAGAATCAAACCATAAACTGAATTCAGGGAATTCACTAAAAATGAACGATGTACTATATGTACCAGGATTGAAGAAGAACCTACTCTCCATTTCATCTTTAGAGAAGAAAGGCTTTAGATTTTCCTTTATAGATGGAGAAGTTCTTATGTGGGCTAAGGGAGAAACCTTAAATGAAGCAATCATCATTGGTAATGGAGAAAATGGATTGTATAAATTAAAGGTTCACTCAGAGGCTACTATGACCCACGCCATTGAGAACTCATGTGAACTTTGGCATATAATATTAGACCGCGTCAACTACAAGGCGCTACCATGCATATGCAAAGCGTTCAAAGGTTTACCAGAACTCAAAGGTGACCATAAAGACGTATGCAATGGATGTGCACAAGGGAAGAATATCAAGAACCCTTTTCCGAAGTGGGACAACAAGTCAGAAGGAGTCCTAGAACTCATCCATTCAGATGTGTGTGGTCCAATGCCATCATCCTCCATTAGCGGTTATGCATATTATGTATCATTCATTGATGATTACTCTCGTAAAACCTGGATATATTTCTTGAAGACTAAAGATGAAGTGTTCAATAATTTCAAGGAATTCAAAGCCTTGATAGAGAACTTTTCTGAAAGAAAGATCAATATACGCAGGTCAGATAATGGAGGAGAATATACCTCAAAAGATTTTGCGAACTTCTGCAAATATGTTGGAATCAAGAGGGAACTCAATACTCCCTATAATCCTCAACAAAATGGTGTAGTTGAACGGAAGAACAGAACCATACTAGAAGTTGTGAAGACTATGATCCATGATCAAGATCTTCCTATGTGCTTATGGGCAGAAGCAACAATGGCAGATGTTTATGTGCAAAACTGACTATCCCATAGTGCACTTGGGCTCAAGACACCAGAAGAGATGTTCACTAGAAAGCAGCCAGAGGTAAGCCATCTCAAAATATTTGGTTTTCCAGTATTTATTCATATACCTAAAGAAAAGAGAAACAAGCTGGACCCTTCAGGAAAGAAGGGAATATGTGTGGGATACTGTGAGGTATCCAAGGCCTTCAGAATCTATATACTAGGTCAACATCACATTGAGATCAGTAGGGATGTGACCTTTGATGAAGATGCAGCACTCAAGAAATCTAAAATATACCATCTTGAAGAGGTATATGAAGAGGAACCCATAATCCCCAATACTGCAATGAGGGAGGTTCCCAGAGCCGCAGAACCAGAGAGGTAAGTTATAACTTCCCTTGATGAGGAACTTCTAGAAGACCATAATATAGTATAAGTGAAAGAACCTCCTCAGATGACGATCCTTCATAAAAGAAAGACAGCCTGGGCTAGAGAGCTTATTCAAGATGGAGAGAAATACGGTGTTCCCCAAGGAACCATGAGACAAGTGAAAAGACCAAAGCCATTCTCCAGTTATACAGCTTTGATGTGTGACCTCCTAGAAGAGGAGCCTACCTGTTTGGAAGAATCCATTAAAAGGAAAGAATGGGCAGATGCCATGATAGAGGAATACCAATCCATAATGAAGAACGATGTATGGGAAAAAATTCCCAAACCGAAGAATAAAGATGTGGTATCCTCCAGATGGCTCTTTAAAATAAAACATGTTGCTTATGGAAGTATTGAGAAGTATAAAGCAAGATTTTTCGCTCGTGGATTTTCCCAGAAGGAAGGCATTGACTATGAAGAGACATTTGCTCCTGTGGCCAGATACACTTCGATCAGGACCATCATAGCTCTTGCAGCTAAGATGAAGTGGAAGCTGCACCAGATGGATGTGAAGACAGCTTTCCTAAATGGTGTCATCGAAGAGGAAGTGTATATAGAGCAACCTCAAGAATTTGAGGTTGAAGACAGGAAGTCTCATGTCTGCAGATTGAAGAAAGCCTTATACGGATTGAAGCAAGCTCCTAGAGCTTGGTATGGCCCTATAGATAGTTTCTTGACGAGCTTAGGATTTACCAAGAGTAAAGCAGACTCAAATCTCTACTTTAAAATTATGAATAATGAGCTAGTAATCTTACTGCTATATGTGGATGACTTATTCTTAACTGGAGAAGAAAATCTCATCGTTGAATGTAAAAAGAGACTTGCCTCGGAATTTGAAATGAAAGACCTCGGCCTAATGCATTACTTCTTAGGTCTTGAGGTATGGCAAAGTCCTGAGAGGATCTTCCTTAACCAAGGGAAGTACACAGTCGAAATCTTAAAGAGATTCGACATGCTGGAATGCAAGCCCATGAATACACCCATGGAAGCGAAGCTGAAGCTGATGGTCGACATGTCATCAAAATTGATTGATGCCACACTGTATAGACAAATTATTAGATCGTTGATGTACCTGACGAACACTAGACCAGACATTTGTTTTTCCGTGAAAACCTTGATTCAGTTTCTGGTAGAACCCAGATGTGTTCACTTAGTGGATGCAAAACATGTGATGAGGTACCTCAAAGGTACAATAGATTATGGTCTCAGCTATGATGGAGATCATAATTTCATATTGAGTGGATATACTGATGCAAATTGGGCAGGAAGTGTTTCAGACAAGAAAATCACTTCAGGATGTTGTTTCAGTTTGGGATCAATGATGATCTCATGGCAGAGTAGGAAGCAATCTAGTATTTCTCTTAGCATAGTGGAAGAAGAATACATTGCTGCATGTTTTGCTAGCTGCGAAGCTATATGGATTTGAAAGTTGTTGACCGACCTATTTGACTTGGAGATGAGAGAAACCATGATTCTATGTGACAACCAGAGTTGCATAAAGATGACAAAGAATCCTATATTCCACGACAGGTCGAAGCACATAGAGATCCGCTATCATTACATCTACGACATGGTGCAGAGAGGAGCCTTGAAGCTCCAGTACATTAGCACGGATGAACAGGTTGTTGACGTGTTGACCAAGCCTCTATCTCATGTAAAGTTTGAGTACTTCCGAGATAAGCTTGGCATAGTCCGAAAGGACCTTCCTCGAAAGGGGGAGTAGATGTGATGTTCCTTGCTTTTGACCTAGTTGTCAGACGTAAAGCAAGATGTGATGTGTTCCTTGCTTCTGACCTAGTTGTCAGACGTAAAACAAGATGAGATGTTCCTTGCTTCTGACCTAGTTGTCAGACGTAAAGCAAGATGATATGTTCCTTGCTTATGACCTAGTCATCAGACGTAAAGCAAGATAAGATGTTCCTTGCTTCTGATCTAGTTGTCAGACGTAAAGCAAGATGAGATGTTCCTTTCTTCTGACCTAGTTGTCATACGTAAAGCAATATGAGATGTTCCTTGCTTCTGACCTAGTTGTCAGACGTAAAGAAAGATGATATGTTCCTTTCTTATGACCCATTTGTCAGACGTAAAGCAAGATGATATGATGAGACTAGCACTGAACTTCCAGCTGGATAGTTGTGACATAAAGCTAGTTTAGTATCCTGCTTCCAACCTGATGGTCGTGACGTAAAGAAGGACGAGTATCTTGCTTCCAGCTTGAGTGTTGTGACGTAAAGAAAGACAATGAGATGAGACAAGTACCGAGCTTCCAGCTTGACAACTGTGACATAAAGTCAGTCTTGTATTATGATGAGCCAACCTTGTGTTGTGATGATGATGATGTATCAGTTTCTATACTAATACATATTGATGCAGATGATGGTGGCATTCCTTCGAGAATGATGATGCTGCCAATGAATAAAACTTTCGATGATTTATAGATATGCCAACCAAGATGATATTGATGATGTTGTCCTCCCACTTGATGTTGTTGATGATGTTGTCCTCTCTCTCTCGCATGATGCTGCTGAAGAATACCCTTCTTGTTAAGGGGGGGTGTTGAAATATTGTAACTGCAAAGAGTATTCTTATTATTATTAATATATTATTCATAGGATCAATCCCCATTGTGGATTGATCATGTCGGTTATTGTAATAGGACCGAATCCCGTTTTACGGATTGGTCAAAAGACAATTATAATAGGAAGAATAAGAAGTCGGCCCCAATAGTTAATAAAGAGACCCAGAAATATAATAAAGGTGGGTTTACCCACCTAGTTTGAGAAGTCGGCCTTGCCAGTGAAGAGACACATCACATGTGCCAGACTTGTATAAATAAAGGAGGCTAGCGCCTCACTTGGATATAACTCACTTGCTTAGTTTGAGAGACAAGTTCTGATCTGTTACCAGCAAAGGAGAGAGAGAGTGGCGCATATCTAGGAGAGGACTTTATGTATTAGCATAAGATATCTCTTGGAATTGTATTGGCTATCTATATTAAGGAATTTTTGTTGGGTTTTCTTCCCATAGAGGGTTTCCCAGGATAAATGTTGTGTCTCTTGTGATTGTGTATTTCTCAGTGATCTTGGATTATGCTATTATTATCTAATGAAATGCAAACATCTATAACAATGGCTTAAACATTAATAGATATCAATGTTGCATGATGAAAAAACCAATGCAACATCTAAACTCAACTCAACTAGTCAAACTGAAGTGTCAACTGAAAGAGAATATTCTCCAGGTGGAATATTCTCCCTTAAATTATAGGAGATTGGATAATGAATAATTATAACTAATAAACAAGGAAAAACCTTAGGAAAAATAAATCCTAGGTGTGTGTGAAGTAACTCCAACACCCCCCCCCCTGAACATCACTATCATGAAAATAAAGAATGGGTCCCAACAATGAGGCCATGTTAAGTACCCAAATACAAAAGATACACTAAAAATAAAGTGAGGAAAGAGGGAAAAGCTNCAATTTATGTAGAAAGAAGAAATACAATTTCTAGGAAACTGTGTCGTTCACTCGAAGACGAATTTGCAGAGAATGGAATTTCTGCTCAGTGAGGTCTTGGTGAAGATGTATCTCATCTAATATGTTGAAGGAAAATACTATAAGTCGATGATCCCCTCGTGTACTAAGTCCCAGATGTAGTGCATGTGGATCTTGATGTGCTTCGTTCACAGCCTCTGAACTGGATCTCTGCAGAACTTCAGAGTGCTCTGGTTGTCACACCAGATGACTATCGACCGATGAAACTGAATGCCCAACTCGGTGAGAAAATGTTGTAGCCACATAGCCTGAATGGTTATGTTAACTACCCCTCTGTACTCTACCTCAGCTAAAGATAGAGAAATGACATCTTGCTTCTTTCTTGACCAATAGATCGGACCAAAACTAAGATTGCATGAGTAACCAGATGTGGACTTGCAATCAATGCTATCGCCAGCCGAGTCGGAATTAATAAGCCCAATGAGATCTAATGTAGAGTATGTTGCATAGTGAATCCCAAAGGTGATGGTGCCCTATACGTATTGAAGGATACGCTTTGCAGCCTTCCAATGTAGCTCATGTGGCTCCTGCATGAACCTGGAAACTGCGCCAACTACATAGGAGAGGTCTGGTCTGGAGTGTGTGAGATACAACAAGATCCCCACTAGTTGTCTGTACAGTGTGTTGTCAACCAGTGGAGTCTCTCTACCATCCTGAAGCTTGAATCATGAGAGAAAAGGATTCGGAGTTGACTTGCAGTCTGTCATGTGAAATCTATCAAGGAGATCTCATGCATACTTGGCCTGAGATAGTTTGATGCATGATGCATCCTGACTGATCTCGAGTCCAAGGAAGAAGTGTAGTGGACCCATGTCCATCATCAAAAACTTGTCATGTAAAATACTCTTGGCTGCAACAATCGTTGAAGTCGAGCACTTGGTGATCAACAAATCATCGACATACAAAACTAAAAGTAGAAGTGAATCAGTCATCCTAAGCATGTAGACATTTGGGTCTAATTTACAACGTACAAAGTTCTGTGACAACAGGTAGGTATCCATATTGGCATACCATGCCCTCGGAGCCTGCTTGAGGCCATTAAGTGACTTCTTCAGTCGACATACCAAAGATGAGTCCTGCATAAATCCCTAGGGTTGCTCCATGTATATCTCCTCAGAGACATCATTGTGAAGAAATGCATTCTTCACATCCATCTGATGGACTTACCATTCCTTAGTTGCTGCCATGTCAAGTGTCAATCATATGGAATCCATCTTCGCTACTAGAGTGAAGGTCTCATCATAGTCAATACCATGAACCTGTTGAAAGCCTTTGGCAACAAGCCTGGCTTTGTATCTGTTGGTCTATCCATCCACTATTCTCTTGGTCTTGTAGACCCATATGCATCTAACAAGTTTCCTCCCAGAAGGAAGGGGAACTAGATCCCAATTCTGGTTCTCGAGGAGGGAGTTGTACTCCTCCTGCATGGTGGATTCCCAAAAGGGATTTCTAGCAGCTTCGCCATAAGACTGTGGATCGAAAGATTGAACCAAGAAAATATGCTTGGAGGGCAATGGTTTAGTGGAAGTGAGTGCAACAGGAGGCTCCTCGAAATCAGATTGAGTCCTCCTAGTATCGGTTGGATCACCAACGAGATCCCTGCATCTTGAAGAGTAGTTTGTGCCCACTTGGGCCTCTGCCCTGGCTCTACAAATGCATTTGGATTCTCTGAATTTGCATTTGACTGTACTAAATTTGAATCTAAATCATTTAAGTCCTTTGAATCAGATCTCTCATCTGAAGAAAATTCAACATGTGCATTCTCATCATCTTGAACAGGTGGAAGAGTGAAGGTTTCTGCATGCGGTTGTTGAGGTGCATGCGAGACACTTTCCTCGAATTGGACACAACGCTCAATGATGATATGGTATGAGGAAATATCAATAAGCCAATATCCCTTCACACTATCAGGGTATCCAATAGAAATGCACTCAATGCTCTATGGATCAAGTGCCTTCCTCTTTTCAGAGGGAATCTGGGCCCATGCACGTGAACCAAAAATACGAAAGTGGGTCACTTATGATTTGAGGCCACTCCAAGCCTCACTGGGGGTATTATCCTTGACAGATATATGGGGAGATATGTTTTGGATGTATGTTTCACAGTTAAGTTCTTTGGCCCATAGTCTCTGTGGTAGTGACTTTGCATGCAACATGCAAGATGCCATCTCCTTTAGAGATCTGTTTTTCCACTTAGCAACTATGTTTTGCTGCAGAGTGTAGGGAACTGTATGCTGAAATTGAATCCCTGCCTCATGGAAAATATTATGGATGTCATGATTTACATACTATCCTCTGTTATCAGTTCATAGGACTTTGATCTTCTTTCAGGACTGTGTCTCAACCAGGGCTTTGATATCTTTGAGGTGTTGAAAGACCTCAGATTTTTTCCTAAGAAAGTAGATCCATGTAAAACGTGAGAAATCGTCAACAAAAATGAGAACAAACCTCTCTTTGTTGATCGATGGATGCGGAAAAGGACCCATGAGGTCACTGTGGATCATATCTAAAGGTGATAAAGCTTGTTGAGACTTTCCTTTGTTGAATTTCTCTTAAGGTTGTTTTCCGAGAACACATCCCTCACATACTCACTTGGAGAAATGGATGTCTAGTATACCATCATCTAATTTGTGCTTCCTAAGATGTTGCATGTATATGAAATTCAAATGTCTAAACCTTCCGTGCCATATCCTACTACTTTCATCAACATGAGTAAGCAGTAAAGTTGAATCAGGTTCAATGAATTTAGAAAAAGTATACAATCTAGACTGATGATTTACCTCACTGGTAGAAACCCTGGAGTTGGTTTGCATGTCGTAGATGTCCACAGAATTTGGTGTGAATATGAATTTATTTTCAGTGTCAGAATTCATCATCTGATACATAGAGAGAAGGTTGATAGAAATCTTGGGAACATGCAACACATTCTCAAACCTTTCGTTGGTGAGTTCAATCCTTCCTTTGTCAGTGACTTCGATAGAAGAGTTTTCCCCCATCAAAATAGGAGGACCTTTGCATGCATCCAAATAAGAATATACTTCTTTTGAGGCATCCATGTGATACGATTCTCCTGAATCAACGATCCAAGCATCGAGAGAGGAGTTGATGGCATTCAAGGCATGGCTAGAATTGTCTTTCTTGGAATTCAGATCTTCTGACTTCTTCTTCTTGGCACCCTCAAGGATGTGATCTCCAAGGTTGTTTTGCTGAAGTATTTGAGACATTAGATATTTTTTTTTTCATTCATGCGGATTCTGAATGGAATCATTTGTGATAGTATGTTCATTTCTCCCCTTTTCTTCCCTTTTCCCCTTTGGATCCAGAGGCATTGATGAAGGGTTTTGTGTACCCTTCATTCTTCGGATGTGCATGAGATTTCCGTTTATCTTTATCTTTATATTTCTGATATTTGTGGCTGCCATCATGCATAGTGAGTGCATGTGCCCTTGGGCCATGGATTGTGCCCACGTTGATGAGCTTGGTTTTCTCTTGTGTCGGGGATTTGATCAAGTCCTCAAGAGAAGGCATCTTCCAGGTGGATCCAGAGGTGAATATGATAGTATGGAATGTGGATATGAATACAGATAATTCAGGACCAATATTGGAGAGAATGGTGAGAACCATTTGTTTCTCCTCCACCGATTTATCAACCCCACAAGCTTTGAGTTGTGACAGTAAATCCTTGAATTTTGTAAAGAAATCTTGGATATTGTCAAAGATTTTTGGATCCAATGTGAGAAGATCCACCTCCAACATGTGTCCCCTCATCTCATCCTATTTTCCAAAGAGCCCTTCCAAGTTTTTCCAAGCTTCATTGGGAGTCTTACAGGAAGATATGTGAAAAAGGAGATCGGGAAAAATAAGACTGCAAATTGTTTCGAGTGCTTCATCCATGCGATATAAGTACTTGGATTTTTATATGGCTGATGTCGAATCTGTATCTGTATTCATGGTTAACCCATACAAAACTCTGGATCAGGGATGTATGGATATTTTCTCCTTCCATGCAAAACAGTTGTAAGGTGTAAGAATTAATTCTTTTTGGAATTCCATCTTTCCACTATCTTCAATCTTTTTAACCTGCTAAACATTTTGGTGTAGCTTTTGCTTAGTAGTCCATCAGCTATGATACCATGTAAATGTGTTGAACCTACATAGAATAGATATAGATAAACAATAATACACACATTTGCAGAGAGAATTGGAGAAAGAAGAAGAAGGAGAGAAAGAATAGAAGAATTTTCATTAACCGTTGTGAAAAAATGAATAATTTACACATGATATACTATGTATAACTCAATGAGTTTGACTTGAGGATAACCAATGTGCCATAGTGGTGGTTTAGATTGATCTATATAGACACCAACATTTACGAGAGTGAACTTCCACCTATTCTAGTCTCTTAGGCAGTTACGGGAGTGAACTACCACCTAGTTGAGTTAACTAGTCAACTAGTCTTTAGTTAACTGACTGAATAGAGAGTAGTGAGGAGTTAACTCAAGCAATAAAGGCTAATGCGCCACTCTGGTGATGATACCAAGTAAATTTTGAATTAGCATGGTGATGATCTCAATGTTGCATGGTGACAAAACCAATGCATAATCTAAACTCAACTCAACTAGTCAAACTAAAGTGTCAATTGAAAGAGAATATTCTCCAGGTGGAATATTCTCCCCTAAATTATAGGATATTGGATAATGAATAATTATAACTAATAAACAAGGAAAAATCTTAGGAAAAATAAATCCTATGTGTGTGTGAAGTAACTCCAACACCCCCCCTGAACATCATTATGGTGAAAATAAAGAATGGGTCCCGGCAACGAGGCCATGTTAGGTACCCAAATACAAAAGATACACTGAAAATAAAGTGAGGATAGAGGGAAAACCTCATGGGAAAAAAAAAACCTCAAGGTACAATGTATGTAAAAAGAAGAACTATAGTTGTTGGGCAATTGTGTCCTTCACTCCAAGACAACTTCGCAGAGAATGTAATTTTTGCTCAGTGAAGGTCTTGGTGAAGATGTATGTCTTCTATTCTGATGAAGAACAGAACTATAAGTCGATGATTCCCCCATGTACTAAGTCCCATATGTAGTGCATTTGGATCTCAATGTGCTTTGTTCGCTACCTATGAACTGGATCTCTGCAAAACTTCAGAGTGCTCTGGTTGTCACACCAAATGACTATCGACCGATGAAACTGAATGCCCAACTCAGTGAGAAAATGTTGTAGCCACATAGCCTGAATGGTTATGTTAACTACCCCTATGTACTCTTCCTCGACTAAATATAGAGAAATGGTATCTTGCTTCTTGCTCGACCAACATATAGGCCCAAAACCAAGACTGAGTGAGTAACCAGGTGTGGACTTGCGATCAATGTTATCATCAGCCCAATCGGAATCAGTAAAACCAATGAGATCTAATGTAGAGTCTATTGCATAATGAATCCCAAAGGTGATGGTGCATTTTACATATTGAAGGATACACTTTGCAGCCTTCCAATGTAGCTCATGCGGCTCCTGCATGAACCTGGAAACTACGCCAACTACATAGGAGAGGTCTGGTCTGGAGTGTATGAGATACAACAAGCTCCCCACTAGTTTTCTATACAGTGTGTTGTCAACCAGTGGAGTATCCCCACCATCCTCAAGTTTGACTCCTGATAGGAAAGGAGTCGGAGCAGACTTGCAGTCTGTCATGTGAAATCTATCAAGGAGATCTTGTGCATACTTGGCCTCAGAAAGTTTGATGCCTGATGCATCCTGACTGATCTCGAGTCCAAGGAAAAAGTGTAGCGGACCCATGTCCGTCATCAAAAACATGTCATGTAAAATCCTCTTGATTGCAGCAATTGCTAAAGTCGAGCACCTGGTAATCAACAAATCATCAACATACAGAACTAAAAGTATAATTGAATCAGTCGTTCTGAGCATGTAGACTTTTGGGTTTGATTTACAAAGTACAAAGTTTTGTGACAACAGGTAGGAATCCATCTTGACATACCATGCCCTCAGAGCCTGCTTGAGGCCATAAAGTGACTTCTTCAATCGACATACCAAAGATGAGTTCTGCATAAATCCCTATGGTTGTTTCATGTAAATCTCCTCAGAGAGATCACTGTGAAGAAATGCATTCTTCATGTCCATCTAATGGACTTCCCATCCCTTGGTTGCCGCAATGGCAAGTGCCAATCTTATGGAATCCATCTTTTCTACTGGAGCGAAGGTCTCATCATACTCAATACCATGAACCTGCTGAAAGCCTTTGGAAACAAGTCTGGCTTTGTATCTGTTGATTTGTCCATCCATTGCACTCTTGGTTCTATAGACCCATCTGCATCTGACAATTTTCCTCCCAGAAGGAAGGGGAACCAGGTCCCAATTCTGGTTCTCGAGGAGGGAGTTGCACTCCTCCTGCATGGCAGATTCCCAAAAGGGATTTCTAGCAAGCTCGCCATAAGACTGTGGATCGAAAGGTTGAACCAAGAAAATATGCCTGGAGGGAAATGGTTCAGTGGAAGTGACTGCAACAGGAGGCTCCTTGAAATCATATCAAGTCCTCCTAGTATCAGTTGGATCACCAACAATATCCCCTGCATCTTGAAGAGTAGTATGTGCCCACTTGGGCCTCTGCTCTGGCTCTGCAACTACATCTGGATTCTCTGACTATGCATTTGACAGTACTGAATTTGGATGTGAATCATATGAGTCCTCTGAATCAGAACTCTCATCTGAATAAGAGTTAGCATGTGCATGCTCATCATCTCGAACAGGTGGAAGAGTGAAGGTGTCTGCATGCAGATGTTGAGGTACATGCGAGACACTTTCCTCTAATTGGACACTACATTCAATGATGAGCAAGTCCGAGGAAAGATCAACAAGCCGATATCCCTTCACATCGTCAGGGTATCCAACAAAAATGCACTCAGTGCTCTGTGGATCAAGTGCCTTCCTTTTTTCAAAGGGAATCTGGGCCCATGCACGTGAACCAAAAATGTGAAAGTGCATCACTTCCGATTTGAGGCCGCTCCAAGCCTCATAGGGGGTCTTATCCTTGACAGATCTATGGGGAGATATGTTTTGGATGTATGTTGCACAGTTAAGTGCTTCGGCCCATAGTCTCTGTGGTAGTGACTTTGCATGCAGCATGCAAGATGCCATCTCCTTTAGAGATATGTTTTTCCGCTCAGCAACTCCATTTTGCTGCGGAGTGTAGGGAACTGTATGCTGCAACTGAATCCCTACCTCATGGAAAAGATTATGGATCTCATGATTTACATACTATCCTTCGTTATCGGTTTGAAGGACTTTGATTTTATTTTCGGACTGTGTCTCAACCAGGGCTTTGAAATATTTGAGGTGTTGAAAGACCTCAGATTTTTGCCTGAGAAAGTAGATCCATGTAAAACGTGAGAAATTGTCAACAAAAATGAGAACACACATCGCTTTGGTGATCAATGGATGTGGAAAAGGACCCATGAGGTCACTGTGGATCATATCTAAAGGTGCAAAATCTCGATGGGACTCTCATTTTTCAAATTTCTCTTGAGGGTGTTTTCCGAGAACACATCCCTCACATACTCCCTTGGAAAAATGGATGCCTGGTAGACCATCAAATAATTTGTGCTTGCTAAGCTATTGCATGTATATGAAATTCAAATGTCCAAAACTTTCATTCCATATCCTATTACTTTCATTAGCATGAGTAAGCAGTAAAGCAGAATCAGGTTCAATAAATTCAAAAAAAGTATACAATCTAGACTGATGATTTACCTCACCGATAGCAACTCTGGAGTTGGTTTGCATGTCATAGATGTCCACAGAATTTGGTGTGAATATGAATTTATTTTAGGTGTTGTAATTCATCATCTGATACATAGAGAGAAGGTTGATAGAAATTTTGGGAACATGCAGCACATTCTCGATGCTTCCATTGGTGAGTTCAATCCTTCCTTTGTCGATGACTTCAACATAAGAGTTGTCCCCCATCAGAATAGGAGGACCTTTGCATGCATCCAAAGAAGAATATACTACTTTTGAGGCAGCCATGTGATGTGATGCTCTTGAATCAACGATCCAAGCATTGGGAGAGGAGTTGATAGCAATCAAGGCATGGCTAGAATTGCCTTTCTCGGAATTCGTATCTTCTGGCTTCTTCTTATTGGCACCCTCAGGGATGCGATCTCCAAGGTTGTTTTGCTGAAGTATTTGAGACATTACATCTATTTGTTTTTTCATGCTTGTGGATTTTTAATGGAATCCTTTGTGACATTACGTGCATTTCTCCCTTTTTCTTCAATTTTCCCCTTTGGATCCAGAGGCATCGGTGAAGGGTTTTGTGTACCCTTCCTTCTTCGGATGTGTGTGAGATTTCTGTTTATCTTTATCTCTAGATTTCTGATATTTGTGGTTGCCATCATGCACAATGAGTGCATTCTCCCTTGAGATACTGTCAGAGACGAATCTAACAGTATGGAATGTGTATATGAATACACAGAATTCAGGACCAAGCTTGGAGAGAATGGTGAGAACCATTTGTTTCTCCTCAGCCAATTTATCAACCCCGCAAGCTTTGAGTTGTGACAGTAAATTCTTGAATTTTGTAAAGAAATCTTGGATATTGTTGAACATTTTTGGATCCAATGTGAGAAGCTCCACCTCCAGCATGTGTCCCCTCATGTCATCCTATTTTCCAAAGATCCCTTCCAAGTTTTTCCAGGCTTCATTGGGAGTCTTACGGGAAGATATGTGAAAAAGGGGATCGGGAGAAATAAGACTGCAAATTGTTTCTGAGTCCCTCATCCATGTGATTTAAGTACTTGGATTTTTCTATGGCTGATTTTGGATCTATATCTGTATTCATGGTTAACCTGTACAACCCTCTGGATCAGAGATGTATGGCTATTTTCTCCTTCCATGAAAAATAGTTGTAAGGTGTAAGAATGAATTCTTTTTGGAATTCCATCTTTCCATTGTCTTCAATCTTTTGTACCTGCAAAAAAAATTTGGTGTAGCTTTTTCTTAGAAATAAGTTGGATCTGATACCATGTAAATGTGTTGAACCTACACAGAATAGATCTATCTAAAAAAAAATACACACATTTGTAGAGAGAATTGGAGAAATAAGAAGAAGGAGAGAAAGAATAGAAGAATTCTCATTAACCGTTGTGAAAAAATGAATAATTTACAAATGATATACTTTGTATAACTCAATGAGTTCGACTTGAGGATAACCAATGCACCATAGTGGTGGTCTAGAGTGATCTGGACACACACCAACAGTTAGGAGAGTGAACTTCCACCTAGTCTAGTCTCTCAAGCAGTTACGGGAGTGAACTGCCACCTAGTTGAGTTAACTAGTCAACTAGTCTTCAGTTAACTGACTGAACAGAGAGTAGTGAGGAGTTAAATCAGGGAATCAACTCTAATGCGCCACTCTGGTGATGATACCAAAGCAAGGTCGAATTAGCATGGTGATGATCCCAATGTTTCATGGTGACAAAACCAATGCAGCATCTAAACTCAACTCAACTAGTCAAACTAAAGTGTCAACTGAAAGAGAATATTCTCCAGGTGGAATATTCTCCCCTAAATTATAGGAGACTGGATAATGACTAATTATAACTAATAAACAAGGAAAAAACTTAGGAAAAATAAATCCTAGGTGCATGTGAAGTAACTCCAACACCGTAGACCACCACCATTTTATGAACCTGAGAAATCATGTGATATTATCTTATGGGAGGAAAGAGAAGGATAAGCCTCTTTATAGATATAATCTTTAAGATTTTGTATACGAGGCTCAAAATATTATGTTTTGATATAATGTGACGATAAACTGTGAGCATCTATTTTCTATTTCGCATAGATACCATGATCTTCATTGTTACTATTGTTCTCATTATCTTCTATAGGAAGACCAAGACATTCTTTAATAAGTCTCTGCACATAATATAATTCTTTTATTTCACGGACTAGGGGAAACCCACCTATTGAATCATAATCCCAACTTACACAAAACACTTTCAAGAACTCTGCAAAAGCCAAAAACATACCTTTTCTAAGGCTTTCATACCACATATGTGTAGACCCTCTAAGATTTATTGTGAAAAACTTCATCATGAGATCCTCATGGAATAATTCATTTTTCTTACAGAGATGTATTTCACAACTGCATTCCTATATCAAAAGAAAAGGGGCAATTCCTCATAACCTTCTATTTCAATTTTATGATCATGTGAAAAATTCTTCATACTTGAAAATTCAACTGGAGCATAACATTATGCTAGCCATGGAGGGAGCTTCTCCATTTTTATTAGTAGGAGCTAGAAATAAGGCTAAAATGAAAATAGGATATGAAAAATATCTATGAGAATACCACAATGGAGTCGCCAATACATACCTTGCTTCTTACCTTAGAGAGTTAAATCTTGTGTTATACCTTTGTGTTTGATGTGGTTCGAGTGGAGTTTCCAAGTGAGTTCCTGCAAGTTAGTGAAAAATATAATAAATTTCCCAAAATGTAAAACACAAGTTCTTACTAGAGATCGAACAATGGAGTCGCCAATGTTGTAAGATTTTAGTTGCAATGCACTTTTTTTTTCTTTAGTGGAGTCGCCGAATGAGATCCTACAAGTTATGTAAAATGAAATACTAAAGGAATCTTATCAAAGTATTAAACAATAAATTTTACTAGATATTTGTCGTTGAAGACCCTTTGGTTTGAAAACCTTGATCGTTGACAATGACGCCAAAAAATGTTACCGTCCAAACTAGAAAACCACCAAGGTTCGTAATCTACTATGGCATAAACATAGGGGATAGGTGTCAAATGTCACCACAACACCTAGCATTCCACGTTTTAGCCAAACTCCTACTCTAAGAGACTATGGGAGGCTTCCCACAAATTATCACTTCACCACAAAGAGTATTAAAACCAGTGCCTAAAAAGAGTACACTAGGTGAAGGTAGGAGTTAATTGTCTTAAATGATTTCTAAAATAAAAGATAACGCAAAAAATAAAGTGATCAAACAAAAAACTAATTTACCCCTAATCCTCAAAATAACGACCAAGTAAAGTGTCAGAAAGAGGGGTGGATGTTCTTACCACTTTCTAAAGGATTTTCAATGTGAATACTTTGTAAGAAGTGGTTGGAAGTGAGGTGTTTCCTTGTTGTCATGTTATATCAGACCTGCAAAAACAGTATAATACGCAAAAAAACTAGCAAGATATTGGATTTTTGAGGCCTCCCACAAGTGTAAAAATACACTAGATCAATATACCTATGGGTTTAAAGGATAGGGAAGCAAAGTATAAGTCAATTTTTTTCCTTAGAGCCTTCAAATCTGTTGTAAAATCAATTTCCAGCTGGCTGGAAATTACTTTTACAAAATTGGGGTTCAATTCCCCCTAGGGTATGTTGACCACCTATTTCAAATAGGGGTCAACATCATGTACCATGAAGTTATGTACCATATGGTGCAATATATTTTGAATTCTTATGGCTCAACAGGGCAAAAATTCCCCCCCAGCACGTCCTTCTAAGTAATCGGAATGTCCGCTCCCCTACATGGGATAATAGTGTAATAGGTCAGCATGAGTCATTTTTTAGGTTAGTTTCCTAGGAATTTATCATTAGGGAAGTCTTTTCATCGAGTGTTTTTTTTTTCCTCGAGTAATTAATCTGATCTAACTTGCCATTTTAATTATCCTTGAGTTTTTCACTCATAATAATCCTCCAAAATGATGAAAGGCATTCTAATGATCAATCCCAAGGGGTGACTAAGGTATAGGAATGTTTTAAATTACCATTCTATACATATTCTAGAGTTTTGCGAAATTTCGTTAAGTTTTGATAGTTTTTTTAATTTATTAAAAATCTCCATTCAATGGAAATTTTAATTATTTTTGATGTAAAATGTAAAAAATTGGTCCTTGGGTATTTTGATAGGGGTGTGAGTACTCAAAAAAAAAATGACAGAGGACCCCCTACACCCTTGGACCAAGTTTCATCTCAATTGGACAAGTTTTGATATGTCATTGTCAATGAGGAGTCAGAGTCAGTCAAAAGTCAGGATTTAATTGGCTAAGGTAAAAAGCCAAAAATTGTAAAAAATGAATAAAGTCATGAGAGAGAGTGGGAGTGGTTTCCTAACCTTTTTCCTAAGTTGGAAAAGTAATTTTCCACTTAAATGAACCTCCCCTCCCCCCCTTCCCCCCTTTCTTAGCCAACAACTTAAAGTGAATGCTCCCTAGGAAAAGTGTGCCCACCTTGCTCACCAACTTGACCAAAAAGAAAAATTAAAGAAAAAAGGTGGCTAGAAACATAAGTGCACCCTCCTTGGAGTATAACCTCATGTTTAGTGGAGGAAAAAGGTGTTTTCCCCCTTAACCTCTCAACCCTCAAACCCTAATCTTGTCCAAAACCCTAAAAGTGTGTCCTCCTTGACTTTGTCCTCTTTCCCTTGATGAATGTCACTTGGAGCTCATCCAAGAGGGGTATTTCCTCTCTCTTAAGTATAAAAGAATGCCTACCCCTCCTCATTTCTCCATCTATTCTTAGAGCAATTTTATGCTGCAAAAATCTCTCCCACTCCTCTCTCTCTCTCATTCTTTTCATTGTAAATCTCGCTGCAAGTATTTGCAACAACATTTTTCTTGGAATAAATGAAACTTTGGAGGATATTTCATGTGCATTAGGAGTCATATTGATGTTGTGCATGATTCTTTTATGAGGTGATATTATTTCTTTGTTCTTGTGTATTTCTTGCTTACATTGTCTTGACTAGGAGATCCAAGCAAAGTACTTTTCTTGAGAAAATTGATAGTAGTATTACTATTTTTTTTGTGGGTTTATTTTATAGAATTTGGAAAGTATTTTGCAAGTTACTGACCTCCTTGATTGGTTTTGTAGAATGTTTTCACTCATTTGCAGGTCACCAAAGGGTTTGAAGAAGTAAATTTTAGATCTGGAAATTTACTTGTTCAACCAACCAAAGCCTTCAATAATTTTGTGTTATCATTTTTGTCTTTCCAATTTGATTTGAAGCAATTTTTTGTTTTGAGATAGTCATGTAAAATCAAATTTTATGTTTAGATTTTTGTTCTAAAAAATTATATTTTATACACTAACAGAAATTAATGAGTTTTTGAGTGTTTTGCAGCATTTCCAGCAAGCATATGTTTGTTGTTTTTTGCAGATTCTCGCCATATCAAGGGGAGGTGTTGCCCATTTTGGGCTTCCAAAAACTCCAAGAAAACCTCCTAAATCTACGGTGTCAAACCCCTTCTTTCTATCACCTTCTAAGCATTGTAAGAAACCCAAGAGAGTATCTTGGGTTTGCAGTCTTTTACATAAAGTTAAAAATCAGATATTCTAAATTAGTTTAGTGTTCCCACAGGTTGCAAAGTGATTTGGATGTGCCAATCCATGCAATATCGTGAAGGCTAGATCAGTTTTAAATTTTCTATTTTTCATTTTATTGTTTTCCCCACTTCTCCGATAAATAGAAGGTCATGTGACTAGTTTAGCTATTTCCTTTTAAGTTATTCTTTTACATTTCACCCACCTTGGCACAAAATCAGTAGGCTTGTATTCCTACTTATGCCATTGTTGTGAGGTTGTTAAGTTATTTACATTTTTCCCCACATTTGTCCTTAAGGAAAAGTTGTGTGGCTAGATAATTGTTTATTTCATTTCAAGTTATTTAATTCATTAATTTTCGCCCACACCTTGCATTGTGTTTGGATCTATCAACCTTGCAATATCGTGACGCTAGATTAATTAATTTTCTTTGGAAAGTAATTTAACTTGTGCCCCACCTTCTTGTTGGATAACTGAGAGGGGGGGTGAATCAATTGTTACTGTGCTTAAAAAATTATGTCCATTTTAAACTCTTTATAGAACACTCAATTATAATCACAATAATGCAGGGAGGTAAGCAATAGAATATTCAACATCAATCACACACATGAAATATGCAGAGACATGTGTTTCCTAAGGAAACCCATAAAGGGAAAAACCTCTTCTTCTTGATATGATAAGTAATCTTTATTTTATGTACATTATCATTCTTGAGAACTCCAACACCTCTTGAGGTTACAACCTCTATTTTACAAGCTGCAACTTGTTGAGAGCACCAACTCTCTAGTTTCTCTAGTACCCACTAGAAGGAAGCACCAACTCCCTGGTTTCTCTAGCACCCACTAGAAGGAAGCACCAACTCCCTAAGTGTTCCAGCACCAACTGGATGGAAGCACCAACTTCCAGTTACACAGGCACCAACATGTATAACAAAAAACACTAGTTCTCCCTTGCACCACCCTGCCACCCTGGTTTTTCTGGCTGCAACCAGATGGAAGCTACAACTCCCTGTGTTCAATAACCCACTTGAAAATCTGAGGACAACAGTCCTCCCTACCACCCTGGAATATAAATCTTTTCTTTTCATAAATTTATCACAGTGATACAATATTTATCAATGGCTTACCAGTATCACCATTGTTCTGCTGCACTGCTCTACTCTTCCTGCATCAATGTCTTCCTACACTTATCTATTGCATTTTTTGTTCTTATGTCTTTTATTCTCTGTGTGTCATGTCCATTCTATGCGCTATGCCTCTTCTGTGCATTTCAACTTCTGCACACAGCCTGCTTCTACTCACATGAATCACACTCAACAACAACAACCATCTCTTCTCTGTTCTGCGCATATTTATCATGCCAAGGCATACACTCAACTCTTATTTTCTCTGGCGATCATCCTAAATCTGTTCTTCATCAATGATTGTTATCTTGAGATTCTTCGGCTTCTTTGGCAGTCACAGTCTTCAACACATTTCCATCTATCAATTGTCTAAATGATGAATATTCACTTCACTAGAAGTTACCTCGAGACTCTTCAGCTCCTCTGGCAATCACACTCAAGATCATAGAATTCTCTGGCAGATACAATCACTCCATTATGGAATTTATGGAGATAACCTCTGCGTTCTCATCCCTTTGGCACCTTTTCCCTTCCTGAGAAAAACTTCACAACGGGTGATAGTTTTTCTTGCTAATCCTCTTCTTTTCACGTGACCACCACCGGTGACCAGGGGCCAATCACTTCAGGACTTCACGTTTTGGGTCATCTGTCGTGTGTCACCCCGACTCTCCTAACTTTCAATCTCCCGAACTCCAAAGTGGAGCCTAGCGACGTGCTAGATCCTCCCTCGATATGACCTTGGGCGATGAGCTCACATGGCCATGCAATTGTGGGCGCATCCAAAGGTGGTTTTAGACAAAACTTCTTTTCTCCCCGAAATTCACTACAAGCCTCCACACATCCTTTCTCCTAAACCGTGGTTTCAATTGCATCCCGCTCACGAAAAACTAATACCCGAGCATGTTCTAGATCCGCAATGGAGCATGACCGTCTATCTCACAATCTTGATAGTGCTCCTGAATAGACGATTTGTATCTGTCCTCTCAATTATGTGGACCAAATCTCACCTTCCTACATCAACGGATGATATTTACTTCATGATCCGGGCTCCAGTAGTTTCAAATCTCAAACCCTTTTGTTGTTGACTGGATATCTTCCAGAATGGAAGATTTGCTGACATTTGTCCTCTTCAATCGATGGTTTTTCCTTCTTTCCTTTATCCACACGTGATCCTTAGTCTCAAGGATCAGGTGACATGTGGCCCTCCAAACCAACAAACAAGATCAATTTCACCTTTTGGGCTTCGGGAGTTTTGATTCTCAAACTCCTCTTTCTCTTAGATAATTTCACCCGGAGTCCACGATCCAATGATGTGTGTCCCTTTAGGATTAACAATCATGATCCTTAGTGATCCAAAGGTCTAGATATCACCTTCATGAATTGATATTTGGTGACTTCGCATTTTGGAGGTTTCCTAATTGATGGTCCATGATCTTCTGTATTTCAACGGTCTAGATCTCTTTTCCGAGAACTCAGACTTCGTTCTTCGTTGTGCCAGATCAACGGTCCACAATCTCCCTCTGATCGACGGCTATGATCAAATTGTGACCTCACATGTCGGGTGTTTGAATGTGAGCCAACCCTAACTCTTCCAATTCCTGATTCTTGATTCAACGCTCCATTTCAGATTGACGGCCCACAACCCTCTGTGATCCAAAGGTCCAAATCTTATTGGGACTTCGTGTTTTGTGAATTTGGAGGAATACTCGCCTCCCTTCTCCCGACTTTCAATTTTCTAAAACCTACTCTAGATCAATGACCCATGATCCTCGGTGACCTGATGGCTCAGATCATATCAAGACTTCACATTTTGCGAAGTTGGAGAACTACCCACCTCCCTTCTTCTAACTTCTGATTTTTTGAAACTTCTTTATTGGCTGCCACATGTCCTTCCCAGATGAATGACTAGGATTGTTTCGGTTCCCATATCCTCGGGTATTTTCCCCCTGCCTTCCCAATATTTGCAAGCATCAAATCAACAACTCACAATTCCCCATGATATAATGGTCTATATCTACTCGCGAACTCAGACATCACGAGTTCCTACAACTCTTACCTTTGACTTTTCAGTCAATGAAATGTTGATCTCTCGCCACGTGTCCTATGGATCCAACGGCTCAGATCTCATCACAACTTCACATTTCATGGAGTTGGAGGATGGCTCTTGGCCATTATCCTCTTTGTAGTTATACTAGATCCGACCACTGTTGGTCCTCGATGCTCAGATCAACGGATCAGATCTGTACTTCTCCTCTGCACTTCCTCTGGTCACTGGATTCTGATCTAACAGACATTGGGTATTCGGGATTGGTGATTCAATGGCCACTATCGATCCTCCTCCTGAGCTCGTGCATCCTCTCGACTTGGAAGAATTTATAAGTGTCAAAGTTTTTGATACCTTTGCCCCTACTGTGAGTCCTTCTCTTGGACCTCAGCTGCACTTCTAGAAAGCGCAAAGCACTATCTCTTCTGAGATTTTATCTCTGCATACTGTTCTCTCCTCCTAAGTTTATTCTTCTTTCCGATCTTTGATCTCTGCATACTCACGCTATTCCTTCTGAGCTTTGATTTTCATATTGTTCACTTGTTTTCTTGAACTTATGCTTTATTTGTTTTCCATCATTGTTGTTTTTCTTGCCTGTAAACATATCATCGTCGATGTTGTTCTTGCCATCAATGACAAGCACACTCCACCTGTAATCATGCCAATAAGCTCCCCCTTTGGCATCGATGGAAACCCTCAAAGGCTACGTTAGTCTGTTTGGACCTCCAACTGTAGCATCCAAACCACTCATTTTCTCCCCCTTTGACATCAATGTCAAAGAAAACATGCTCCCCCTGAGTTGTTGCAGTACTTTTCACAGGTATCAGATATTCAACCAATACATACTCCCCCTGAGAGGATGGATTCTCTTATTTGAGTCCTGCAGAGTATTTGTATCTAACTCAGAGTCTTCTCCTTCTGATTCTTGGACCTGTTCATCTTCAGCTTCAATTGTGTTCTTTGTAGTAGACTTAATATTGCTCACCTCTCTTATTGTGACTCCTTCATCAGCCTTTTCTTGTCATAAATGAATGACTCCCCGTGTCACTCTTTTCGGATATTCTATTACAACAACTTCATTTTTCTTCTATGATGCCTACAATTCAATTCTTTTATGACCATATTCATCACAAGGAAAAATAATAATTGTTACAAAAACTCTCATACCTCCTTTGATTCATCCATGAAGGTGTCTCTCTTGTAAACTTACTTTGAGGTGTCTGAGTAGCTTCTGGGTGTCCTTCTTGATCTGGTCTTCTCAATATTGTAGTATTGCTTTCATTCTTTGAACATGAAGAACTTGAGTCATACCTGCTTTCCCCTTTTACAAATGAAGGACTTACATAAGGTTTCTTAGGAGTAATGATTTCTTCCTTGTTGTATCCAAGACCAGATTTGTCGTTTGGTGATCTCTGATTGTCCAAGATCTCATCTAGGATCATGGAACTATTCAAGAACTTGATTTGGGTGTTTGACTTCTCAACCTTATTTCTAAGATTCACAACTTCTGCTTCCAGCTTATGACATGATTCTTCTTCTACTTCTTCTTTTCTTGCATGGGAGGATTCAATATCAACATCATTATCTGTCCTTATGCCTTTAGCCACCACTTGTCCTGAGTTTACATTTTTTACCTTACAATGTTCTTCAAAGGCCATATTTCCATATTTCCTGTTTTTCTTTTACTCATATACAAAAGCTTATCCTTGTCTCCAGTCATGTGCTTGGAACATCCATTTTCTATATTCCAGGAGTCCTTTTGTTTTTTAGTTGAAAGTACTAGACCACATTTTTCACTATCTTTCTTTTTCCATGTGCTGGCATTTCTAGCAAAGAGCTTTATCCTTGGATATGCTTTGTAATTCTTCAGATGGTAGTTTGTAGCTTTTTGGCCGAAGTTATGATAGTTATAGAATTCAACCACATTGTTCAATAGGTCAAAGTGATTGTTGCAACGTTGTCTACTCATTATATGTTTATTATTTCTTGACCTCCTCAGTTGCATGTCTCTAAACTTAATTTGACAATTTGCAATCTGTGGTTGTTTGTTACTTTGTTGTCTCATTCTTTGTTATGGCAGATGTTTATTTCTTGGGTGTCTTGATTTCTCATGTCTAAATCTTAAGGAACAATTTACAGCTTTGTGGCCAAAGTTAGAACAGTAGAAACAATATCCATAGAAAAAATCTTTGTACCTGGAAAATGGTTGTCTTCTTTGAGCGGGTCAATTTCTTCCATGTTGATGATCTCCTTGAGCAAAGGGTGTATTATTTCTTTGATCTATAGATTCAGTTATGGCACCTTTTCCTTTACTCCTTCTTGGCGGTTGATTATATTCCTTTGTTTCTGCAGGTTTGTTGTTGTCATTGGTTGTATATTTGACAAAATTGATGGATGCTTTATTGCTTGGATGACCACTACCTGATCCATCTTCATAACCCAAACTAGTTTTCAACTTTGGATTCCTTTTCTGATTCAGAATGGTGGCTAATCCTTTTGAGGCTTTGATGCTTGACAGATTCTGGTGATACAAGGCTTGAAACTTCTCCAACTCTTTCCTAGTTTTCACTACTTCTTCTTCCAGAGCTTCACATCTTGCCTTCTTTTCTGATAATTGTTGTTTCATAATGTCTTTGATTTTAGTTGCCTCTACTAATTCCACTTTTAGTAAAACAAATTCTTCACTTGGTTCTTTAACATTCCTTTCAAACTGCATCAACAACTATTTTTGTTTTCTCTTCTTAAGTCTGAGTCTATCAATCTCTTCTAAAGCATTGATCAACTCTCCTTACAAGACAACCCTTAGCTTCTTCATTATTAACGTTATTTCTTGTTCTTTCATTATCATAATCCTCTTTGTCCATAAGCACAAATTCATTAACCTTATCTTCACAGGAAGAGTCACTATATGTGTCTTCTGAAGAGTCATCATTGTTTACACATAAACTTTTCTTTTTACCAAATCTGTTGGATTTGTGCTTCTTTTAACCTTTAGAGTTCTGATCCTTCTTCTTGTGTGGACACTTAGATGCAAAGTGACCTATATTTCCACAGTTAAAATACTTTAAGGGAAAATTTCCTTGATACTTACCTGATCCTTTCTTTAGTCTTCTCACAAATTTTGCTTCAATTTCATCAGGCTCAGATTCTTCATTCTTATCTTCTTTAAAAGAAGTTTCTCTAGTGGTGGATTTATCTTTACCTATCATCATTTCGTGCAGTCAACATTCCTAGAAGTTGATCAAAATCCAAATCTTTTAGATCATTAAGTTCTTCTATAGGAGGCCTTTGGGTTGAATCTATCTGGCAGAGATATCAAAATATTTTGAGCTAAAGAGGCTTCCTCAATTTTTTCACCAAGTGCTTTCATTGCATTTACTAGTTCCTCAACTCTTAAGAAAACATTATTAATTGTCTCATCCTCATTCATCTTTAGTTGTTCAAACTGTAATCTGTAGGTCTTAAGCTTGGCATCCTTTACCTTCTCATTATCTTCATAACTGCTAATGAGTTTGTCCCACATTGCTTTGGCAGATTCTAAGTGCATAACTTTTACAAATTTTTCTTCTGCAAGCCCACTCATAATAGCATTCATATCCTTAGTGTTGAAGTTGAATTCTAGCTTGTCATCCTTATTAGCTAGTACAATTGGCTTTACATAACCAGTCTCTACCACATCCGAGACGTCTGCACCTAAATCCATTATGTGGGTTCTCATCCTAACTTTACAGAAGGCAAATTTTGTTCCATTGAATAGGGGGGGCTTATTGGTTGAGGTTCCTTCATGGCTAGTCATGTTTAAGCTCTAGGATGTACCCTTAGATAAAAGAAACCGACTTTGATACCAATTGTTAGACAACTGAGGGGGGGGTGAATCAATTGTTATTGTGCTTAAACAATTATGCCCATTTTAAACTCTTTACATAACACTCAATGACGATCACAAAAATGTAGGGAGGTAAGCAATAGAATATTCAATATCAATCACACACATGAAATAAACAAAGACATATATTTCCTGAGGAAACCCATAAAGGGAAAAAACTCTTCTTCTTGGTATGATAAGTAATCTTTATTTTCTATACATTATCATTCTTGGGAGCTCCAACTCCTCTTGAGGCTACAACCTCTGTTTTAAAAGATGCAACTTGTTGAGAGCACCAACTCTCTGGTTTCTCTAGCACCCACTAGAAGGAAGCACCAACTCCCTGGTTTCTCTAGCACCCACTAGAAAGAAGCACCAACTCCCTGGTTTCTCTAGAACCCACTAGAAGGAAGCACCAACTCCCTAAGTGTTCCAGCACCAATTGGATGGAAACACCAACTTCTAGTTACACATGCACCAACCTGTATAACAGAGAACAATAGTTCTCCCTTGCACCACCCTGCCACCCTGGTTTTTCTGGTTGCAACCATATGGAAGATACAACTCTCTGTGTTCAAGAACCCACTTGAAACTCTGAGGACAACAGTCCTCCCTAGCACCTCCCTACCACCCTAAAACATAAATCTTTTCTTTTCATAAATTTATCACAATGATACAGTATTTATCAATGGCTTACCAGTCTCATCATTGTTCTGCTACATTGCTCTACTCTGCCTGCATCAGTGTCTTCCTGCATGCATCTCTTGTGCTTTCTGTTCTTCTTCCTTTTATGCTCTGTGCGCCATGTCCATTCTATGTGCTATGCCTCTTTTGTGCATTTTAGTTGCTGCACACAGCCTGGTTCTACTCGCATGAATCACACTCAACAACAACAACCATCTCTTCTTTGTTCTACACATATTTATCATGACAAGTCCTCTGCCATGGAAACACTCAACTCTTCGTCCTCTCTGGTGATCATCCTGAGTCTGTTCTTCATCAGTGGCCGTTATCCTGAGATTCTTTGGCTTCTTTGGCATTTACAATCTTCAATGCATTTCCATATGTCAATTATCTAAATGATGAATCTTCACTTCACTGGCAGTTACCTCAAGACTCTTCAGCTCCTCTGGCGATCACATTCAAGCTCGTCAAATTCTATGGTAGATACAATCACTCTGTTTTGGAAGTTATAGAGATAACCTTTGCACTCTCATCCCTTTGGTGCCTTTTCCCTTCCCGAGAAAAAACTTCACAGTAGGCGATAGCTTTTCTTTCAAATCCCCTTCCTTTCACGTAACCATCAATGGTGACCAGGGGCCAATCACTTTGGGACTTCGTGTTTCGGGTCATCTATCATGAGTCACCCCGACTCTCCTAACTCTCGACATTTTGACCTTTGAAGTGGAGACTAGCGACGTGCTAGCTCCTACCTCGATATGACCTTGGGCAATGAGCTCACGTGACCATGCAATTGCGGGTGCGTCCAAAGGTGGTTTTAGACAAAACTGTTTATCGCCCCGTAATTCACTATGAGCCTCCACGCGTCCTTTCTCCAAAATTGTGGTTTCAATTACGGCCTGCTTATGAAAAATTAAGACCCGAGCATGTTCTGGCCCCGCAATGGAGCACGGCCAACGATCTCACGATCTTGACGGTGCTCCTGAACAGACGATTCAGATCTGTCCTCTCAATTTTGTGGACCAGATCTCACCTTCCTACATCAACGACTAAGATTTACTTCATGATCTGGGCTCCAGGAGTTTCAGATTTCAAATATTGTTGTTGTTGAATGGATATCTTCTGGAATGGAAGATCTGTTGAAATTTATCCTCTTCAATTGATGGTTTTGTCTTCTTTCCTTTGTCCATGCACGATCCTTAGTCTTAATGATTAGGTGACATGTGGCCCTCCAAACCAACAGACGAGATCGATTTCGCCTTTCGGGCTTTAGGAGTTTCGATTCTCAAACTCTGCTTGCTCCCGGAGAATTTCACATGGAGTCCACGATCCAATGACTTGTGTCTCTTTAGGATCAACGGTCACGATCCTTAGTGATCCGACGGTCCAGATCTCACCTTCGCGAATCGAGATTTTGCGACTTCACATTTCAAAGGTTGCCTAATCGACGGTCCACGATCTTCCGTATTTCAATGGTCCAGATCTCTTTTCGAGGAACTTGGACTTCGTTCTTTGTCATTCCAGATCAATGGTCCACGCTCTCCATTTGATCGACGATTGTGATCAAATCATGACCTCGCATTTCAGGTGTTTGAACGTGAGCCAACCCTGACTCTTCCAACTCTCGATTCTCGATTCAGTGCTATATGTCAGATCGATGACCCACAGCCCTCTGTGATCCAACGGTCCAGATCTTATCAAGACTTCACATTTCGCAAAGTTGGAGGACTACTCACCTCCCTTCTCCCAACTTTCGATTTTCTGAAACCTACTCCAGATCAACGACCCACGATCCTCGATGATCTGATGGCTGAGATCATATCGAGACTTCACATTTCGCGAAGTTGGAGGAATACTCACCTCCCTTATTTTGAATTTTGATTTTTCGTAACTGCTCTATCGACTGCCACATGTCATTCCTAGATGAGCAGCTAGGATTTTTGTGGCTCCCAGATCCTCAGGTATTTTCCTATTGACTTCCCTATATTTGCGAGCATCAGATCAACAGCTCACAACTCCCCATGATCTAACGATCTATATCAACTCGAGAACTCGGACATCACGAGTTCCTACAACTCTTACCTTTGACTTTTGAGTCAGCGAAATGTTGATCTCTCGCCATGTGTCCTCTGGATCCAATGGCTCAGATCTCATCGCAACTTCACATTTTGTGGAGTTGGAGGATGGATCTTGGCCATAATCCTCTTCATAGTCATACTAGATTTGACTATTGTTGGTCCTCGATGCTCAGATCAACGGATTAGATCTGTACTTATCCTATGTGCTTCCTCTGGTTACTGGACTCTGATCTAACGGACATCGGGTATTCAATATTGATGATCCAATGACCACTGTCATTGCTCCTCCTGATCTTGTGCATCCTCCCGACTTGGAAGAATTTATAAGTGTCAAAGGTTCCGAGACCTTTTCTCCTCCTGCAAGTCCTTCTCTTGGACCTCAGTTGCACTTCTGGAAAGTCCAAAGCACTATCTCTTCTGAGCTTTGATCTTTGCATATTGTTCTCTCCTCCTCCTGAGATTACGTTTCTTTCCGAGATTTGATCTCTGCATACTCATGCTATTCCTCCTGACCTTTGATTTTCATAATGTTCACTTCTTCTCCTGAACTTATGCTTTCCATGTTTTCCATCATTGTTGCTTTCCTCATTGCTGCTTTTCTTGCCTGTAAACATACCAGCATCATTGTTGTTCTTGCCATCAATGACAAGCACACTCCGCCTATAATCATGCCAACACTTTTTCCCCATATTCCCTTCCCTTTCCACTTCGGTGGATCTTGGGTAACTAAGAAAGGGAAAAAGGATCGTGTGGCTAGTATAATTAGGCACTCAATCCACTGATTGTTTCAACCACCAAAATAGGGTGACTTGGGAGGATACTTGAGGTTGAAGTCAGGAATGGCTTCATGACACTACGTGTCCCTCTTGTTGAGTGCCCAAACATTATGGATATGACCTGTGGAGCTAGGGAAGGACCTTGCTTGTCCTTCTTCTTGAGCGTCCAACATTTCCTTTTGGTTGAAGGGATAGGGATTTGGGTAGTCACATAGTCTAGGCTTGTATCTCTCACACTTTAATTCCCCATAATTCAAGAGAGACTTAAAATGTATTAAAATCAACCTACACACTACATTCACAACACTTATCTTTCTTTTCAAGTTGTGCAATTTTGATTTCAAAGAAATTTACTTTCCATGCATTTTTAACTTTCCAAGAATTTTCAAGTTCAAGCTATCTATTTCATTGTGAATATTTACATGAGTTGATGTATCATTGTTTATTGTCTTAAAATTATTCTTTTATTTTGAAATAATTGTTTAAGGCTAGAAGTCTTTCATTGTTAGAATCATTGTATAAGCAATTCATGTTGTATTTCATTTTGTATATATATGTTGTAATTGTGTAAGTAAACTTTGGGTGTATTTTAGGCACTAGTCTGTTTATTATATTGTAAAGAAAAATGCTTGTTTGTCAATTGAAAAGTTGCATTTGCATTTCTTTTCATTGGGGTGGGAATCCTTAAATAAAAACAAAACTAACTCATAGATCATCAATTCAACCTTAACATAGTTAAATAGGGTCTACCCCCCTTGGCTTCCCTAGGAGTGAGCCTATATGGAAGAAGTCCATATCAAGTTGACAGTGGGTTTGGACTTAGGCTTGTGTCTCCAAGGACACACCAAGTGGGTTGGAGACTTCTCCACGTTAGTAGGTGTGTATAAGAATGACAACATCTTTGGCATCATTGTCGGGGATAAGTCTCTTATTCTTGGTTAATTGACAAACTCCAATTAATTCTTTAAAAACTAAGTAATAAAACTTTCCCTAAAAAAAATTGAACTTAAGTTGTGTTATTCGACATTGCTTACTCTCCAAGTGGCGACTCCATTTGATAATTCTTTGAGGTATACTACTAGGAGCAATCCACAAGGGTTGGTTTATTCCTTTCCTAAACTTGAAAAGGTTTATAGGAGGAGGATACACATACTTGCTCCTCGTAGGCTATTTGAAATTCTTGGAGAATAAGCAATCTATGATATCCATCTTTTGTTTGCACATAATAATCCTACAAAAACTAATTCTAATTTAACTATGGGTGACCTATTGACGCCATGTAATTTTGTGAATATTCAAGGTGCTCCTTATCCTATTCCTGACAAAGCTATTGAGAAGTTGCCTTATTTTTAGGGAAACAATGTTATTAGTGTCAGATCTCACATCTTGAATTTCAACTTATGTGTCAACAAGTGGTGTAATGGTGACAATCATGAAGACGTCAAGATGACCATTTTTTGTATTCTTTAGAGGGAGAAGCAGGTGAGTGGTTCTCAAAACAGGATCCTAACAAATTTAGCACCTTGGCTGAAATTCATAAAGTTTTCAATGAAAGATGGGATGATCAAAAAGAGGATCGTCATTTGTTAGTTTCCCTTAGCACAAATCAAAAGAAGGAAAATGATACTATGGAAGAATTCAATAAGAAGTTTAATGACTTGGTTAAAATCCTCGCTCAAACTATCAAGCCACCTGAGGCATCTATTTTAATTCATTATATGGAATCTTTTGAGGGAGAGATAAGATATCAATTAAGGGATAAAGAACCACAAACTCTAACGGATGCACAAAACTATGTTGTAAGGATAGATAAGAATATGCATGATGCTAGGAAGTTGAATATTCTTGGTTTCTCAAGAGGAACTTATTCCTAAACCTATGAGGAGAAGAAGAAGAAGGTTGAAAACCAAGAGTCTTCTAATGATGGCATTAAGGATCTCACTCAACTAATCAAGAAAATGGAAGTTAACCATGATAATAAAATGAACGCCTTGCAAGATAGGTTGATAGCCATGGAGATGGCTCAATCTAATAGATCCCATCATAATCCAAATGATAAGTGGCCAAAGAGACCTCCAACTCAATATCAAAGGCCACCTAATCATTTTGATTATACTAACTTTATTGATCACCAAGATATACCTTATTGTAGGAATTGTGGGGAATTTCACAAAGAATCTACTTTCCCAGTCTTCATTGAAATTTGTGGTGATGAAGGGTTCTCTAGATCAGAAAATGAACAAGTGAACATGTGTGGTCGAAAGTATAATGTTGGCATGAGTGAATGGATGGAATTGATTGAGTATGGTGAGGATGTAAATTGCATGAATGATGTAGTGGATAGAGAAACATAAAATTTTGGTCCAAAGTCTACTCCCAAGCAAGTATCAGATTTGACCAGATATAGAGGCTTTGCTTACCAAAGGAATGTAACTAAGAATCAAGACAAACCTCAAGAAAATATTCCTAAGGTACCTCATCCCCCTCCTAAATAATTTTTTCCTACAAATACAGAATTAAATATTGACTTAGGGGGATGGTTGTGTAATGCAAAAATGTTGGTCCATGTAGAAAAAATTATGAAAATCCCATCTCAAAGGGAGAAAATCCTCAAAGCCATAGAAAATCCTCTTCAGAATAGTATTGACAAGACACCAGACGTAGCTTACCAAGATGCACCTGTAATTTTGAAAAATTGGGACAGGGGGAACGAAAAAAACCAACCATTTTCCTTTCTCTACTTGTGAACAATCATCTACTTCATAATTGCATGCTTGATTCTGGAGCATGTTCAAATGTTATGACTAAGAAAGTAATGGAACAATTAAATCTAAGGATTTCAAGGCCTTACCATAATATTTGTGCCACAGATAGTAAAAAGTTTGAGGTGCATGGTTTGATTAAAAGTTTACAAGTACACTTGGATGCTTTCCCAGACATCATGATAGAAATGGACATAGTAGTGATTGATGTGTCAGATGCTTGGGGTATGTTTCTTTCAAGAAAAACAACTACAGATTTGGGGGGAAATATACAAATAGACTTAACTTATGCCACCATTCCCACTCCAGAAGGGGATGTGTTTAAACTGAACAAAGAATTGGAAAGAAGGTATCATGTGGAAGATCCAAGAAATCCCATAAATGAGTTAAAGTATAAAGAAGATGATCTTGGAAACTATGATGTCTTAACTAATTCTTTAGGGCCTTTAGAAGAATAAATTAAAGATGAAAGAATAAATGAAGTATGGTACATGCATTTTGATGGTGCATTTTCTAGAGCTCGGAAAGGTGCCAGAATAATCATTGAATCTCCATCTGGGTAGGAATTTAAGTTTGCATATAGATTGGAATTTGATGCTACCAACAATGTGGCTGAGTATGAAGTTTTGTTACTTGTTTTAGATCTTTCCAAGGACATGGGTGTCAAATTTTTGAACATAAAGGGAGATTCAAATCTGGTCATCCAACAACTTAAGAACAAGTTTGCATGCAAGTCTGAAAGGCTTAAGAAGTATAGAAATTCAATATGGGACTCCATGGAAATTCTTGATGCCTTAAACCTTATTGATATTCCTAGATAACAGAACTTTAAGGTGGATGAGCTGGTTGTAGTTGCTTTCACTCTTTAACTCTCCCAAGAGTTGATTAAAGATAACATTTCAGTAGAATTCATATGTAGGCCTTCAATTATAGATAATATGGATCATTGGAAAGTATTTGATGATGATAAGCAAGTCATTAGGTTCTTGAATCACATGCAAGAATCTTCTGAATTCCATGTCACTGAAAGGGAAGAGGGATGTAATTATACATAAAATGATTCTAAGACCAACCCAGTCCCTATAGGCCTTGTTGCACAAGAGAAATTATTTGACAGGCAAGATGGTCACAAACCAAAGGAATAAACTAGTATAAAACCAAGTGATCACTTTGAAGTTAGCATTGGAACAAATGAAGAGCCTAGGATGGTGAAAGTTGGAAAAAACACACCTATATAAGAAAGAAAATAAATTATTAAATTTCTAAAGGAATATAGGGATGTTTTGGCTTACACCTATTGATCCGGATTATTTTCAACATGAAATGAGATCGAAGATATAATAAAGAAATGCACAGAGATATCGCAAATATTCAATAATATCACAGAACTATATTAGAGATACAAACATAAACACAGAGATACAGTAATACATGATTTCTATTAATGAAAGAAATGTACAAAGACTGTAAAAATATAGAGTGAAAGACTTGCTAGAATGGTGGCAGCTTATCTCTGAGAAGAGATGTGACGGCTACTCACATTCACAAGAAGATGAGTACAATGAGGCTCTGAAGGCCTTTTTAAAATAAATAGGAATGCCAAAAACCTTAGACATCCAAAAACCTAACCCTAGGAGATGAAGTGCCAAAAGTAATGTGGGCCCCGTTTGGGTAAGTTAGTACATCAACTTTTCGAGGTCGTAACTTTTGCATACGATCTCTGTTTTAGGCGTATGATAGCCCGTTAGAAAGGTATCGCCGAGGAGATTCATTTTGGGGGATCAATCATGCCTTTGGATATCATTTAGAACCTCAATCTCTAAAAACTTTCATTTAGTCCCTCAAAATGGCCCTGGAAGTTAAAACCTGCTAAAAATAGTAAATTGCCAAAATTGCCAGAAAACTGCTTTGAGCTAGTCAGAAAAGGTGGGTGGCCACCGATATCCACCTGGATCAATCCTCCCTCCATAGGAAGAAATGGTCTCCATTGCGTTGAGTTCCTGGGGGAGAGGGAAAAGCGTTTGTTGGATCTGCTTCTTGGTGAATTGTTTGTATTGTTGGAGACATTGCGCTACTCGATTTGTGGAAGTATGTCAAGAACCTATTGAGGTTGAGGTTGTTCAACAAGTCGAGATACATGAGAGGATGGTGTGTAGAAGTAATCTTTGCACTTTACTTCAGCCTTGTCGACCTTCTTCTGTTGGATAGAAGGTGCTTGGGGCGAGGTTGTAGTGCTTGCAGTGTCCTTTTGTTCTCCTTTTGAACAGATTGTGAAGAAGCTAAATTTTGCAGTATGAGATACTACCTTGCGGCACTTTTTAGGTGGAACAATAGTCGGAAATACCTCTGGTATTTTGTAGAGATGACCCCCCAAAGTAACAATGACACTACGGGGTCGAGACTCATAAACAACATGGCGCTTCCACATATATGGTTGGCCCAAGAGAACATCACAGACATCTAGTGGGGAAACATCACATAATACCTCATCCTTGAAGGGTTGGATGTCGTATGAAAATTGACATTGTTGGCTGACACATAGATCTCATCCTTGGCGAAGCCACCCGATGTTGTATGGTTATGGGTGTGGTGTTGTCGACAATCCCAACTGTTTGACGGCTTCTGTTGAGATGAGGTTCTTCTAGCTTCTGCTATCAACAATAAAATGCAGTGGGGTACCCTTCACCCACATCGGTGAATGAAAAAGGCACAACCCCTCTTCATGATTTGTTGGTTCTTCTGGTTGAATTGTTGTGGTTGCGACAATAGTAGTGGGGTTTGCGTCAATGATCTATCATTTACCAGTATTTTCATAATTGGATTCTGAATCAGGGTTTGGCTCTTTGTCTTTGATCTCGGCCACCAACGACTGTTTTAAGAGACATTCATTGGTGTTGTGCCAGGGGATTTTATGGAAATCGCACCATTTTCCAGTGTCCTTCTTTTTCTTCCCATGACCCTTCTTTTCCTGTGTCTTGGACTGGTTTTCTGGAGACTGTTTGTTAGGGTTTTTTTTGTCATACTTTGGTTGTTATGGATTTATAGATCTGAAATCCCGTTTGTTTTGGTGCTTAAATTTCTTCTCGATTTTAAAAACATATCAATAAGAAGCACCGAGTGATGAGATGTCCAGAAAATCCATTTCAGTCTAGATGTATCTGTGTAGAGCCCCACGGTATTTCAGAACCAAATGTCGCTCGGAGTCTTTGATACCTAGCTTGGTGTGCAAGGTATGGAAGGTATTGGTGAACTCCGAAACTGCCTAGCCCCTCTCTTGTCGCAATGTGGTCCATCTCATGTACTGGTCCTCATAGTTTCCAACAGGGTAATACTGTTCCTTTACCGCATCGACAAAAAAATCCCAAGTCGGATCGACCCCATATATTTCAGACTCCTCTGTGGAACTCTACTCCCAATAAGTTTCCCACCAATGTTTGACATGGGGGAGAGATTTAACGAGTGTGAAGGTGATCTTTTCTTTGTCGGAAAATTTGTGAATAGAGAAATAACCTTCTAGAAGATTTAACCATTTGTCTAGGGCTTCTGCATCTATTTGTCCTTCAAATACAGGAGTATCAAAATTAACTTGTACCTTGAAAGGAGAGGTGCCTCCAAAGTGGTCGCTTGATAAAGATGTTCCTATTTCTATTGGCAGGCGTTGAAGGATGTGGGAAAAATTCTCCATCATTTCATCCCTCTGTTGCGTGAAAGATTGCTCAAACAACAAACTGATAGGATCGTCTGCTTCATCATTTTTCTTTTCTTCCACCATTGAGGGTTTCTTGGGTGTGAGAGAGAGATTGTCCTCAAGAGAGACAAGCTCAAGACCCAACTTGCTATATGCAGAACTCGTCGGGGACATGCACTGAAAAAAGGATCAAGAACATCCTGCTCTGATACCACTGATCTGAATTATTTTCGGCACGAAATGAGATCAAAGATATAATAAAGAAATGCACATAGATATCGCAAATATTCAATAATATAACAGAAATATATCAGAGATGCAACCATAAACACAGAGATACAATAATACACGATTTCTATTAATGAAATAAATGTACAAAGACTGTAAAAATACAGAGTGAAAGACTCGCTAGAATGGTGGCAGCTTATCTCTGAGAAGAGATGTGACGGCTACTTGCATTCACAAGAAGATGAGTACAATGAGGCTCCGAAGGCCTTTTTACAATAAAAATTAATGCCAAAAACCTAACCCTAGGAGATGAAGCGCCAAAAGTCATGTGGGCCCCGTTTGGGTAAGTTAGTACATCAACTTCCCAAGGTCGTAACATTTTCATATGATCTTCATTTTAGGTGTATGATAGCCCGTTGGAAAGGTATCGTTGAGGAGATTCATTTTGGGGGCTCAATTATGGCTTCAAATATCATTGAGAACCTTGATCTCAAAAAACCTTCATTTAGGCCCTCAAAATGGCCTCGAAAGTTAAAACCTGCTAAAAATAGTAAATTGCCAGAAAATTGTTTTGAGCAAGTCGGAAAAGGTGGGTGGCCACCGATATCCACCTAGATCACCTATGATGAGCTTAAGGTATATAGGGAGGATGTAATTCAACATGTCATTCCTTTGAAGGAAGAGTCTAAGCCCTTTAGACAAAATTTGAGACGGATTAACCCCAAGTTGGCTTCTTTGGTCCAAAAGGAGTTTCATAAAATGCTAGCAGCTAGAATAATAACCCAAACTAGACATTCTTCCTGGTGTTCAAACTTCGTGGTAGCTAGAAAGAAGAATGGTCAAATCAGGTTATGTATAGATTTCAGAAATTTGAACATTGCATGCACAAAAGATAACTATCCCCTCCCCAAGATGGAAACATTACTACAAAGGGTAATAGGTTCAGGAATGATTTCAATGGTTGATGGGTTTTTAGGGTATAATCAGATCAGGGTCAAGGAAGAGGATAGGCATAAAAATACCTTCACTACTCCATGGGGTACCTTTGAATATCTAAGAATTCCTTTTGTCTTGTCTAATGTTGGAGCTAATTTTCAAAGAGCTATGGATTATGTCTTTAGAGGATTAATTGGAAAAAACATTGAAATCTATCAGGATGACTTAACAGTGTTTTCAAAGGATGGGAAGAGTCACAATGGTCATTTAAAGTAGGTTTTTGAAAGATGTATGGAATTTGGGATTTCTTTAAATTTGGCCATGTCAGTTTTTGGGGTAACATAAGGGAAACTTTTGGGCCACATAATTTCCAAAGATGGGGTCAAGTTGGATCCGGAAAGAGTTGAAGCAATAGAAAAAGTATCTTTGCCAATATCAAATAAATCTCTCCAATACTTCATGTTATCCCCTAACCTAGGGATAACTAAGGAGATTATGTCTCAAGGCCCATGGGTCCTAGACATGGAGTACCAAGAGCTATATCGACTTGAGCCTGGCCCTGGAGGACCCATCCTTCTTCTTCTTCAGTGCCTCCACCTTGTCAGCAGCACCAACATCCATCCCATAGGCATGGTCCTTCAGCAGCAGTGGATCTTGCTCCATGAGGTAACGAGTCTGGGTATCAAGGTATGTGTCACTTTGATTCTCAAAACATTTGACTATGTACATTTAATTATTTTTACTTCTAACGTGTGCTTGGACCTTATGCCTTTACACTTGTCCACACCTGGGGGGAATGATAGGATTCCCTAGTAAGTTGGTTCTGATAGGGTTTTGAGTTGCCACTAGGTGGGTTCATGAAAGGTCATCGTCTATTCCCACCATACTTACCACTTTTCATCTTTTTCCCTCTCATCCATCCCATACATTGGTCCGGGCATTGGGTTTCCCAATCTAGCAAGGATTTGTACCTTACCTTGTGGGATGAAGGGGATAAAGGCCCAGAGGATAAAAGTAGCCAGCAAAAGATAAAATCCAAAATAAAAAAACCTTCAGATGCTTCGCCCAGGGATCCCTGAGAAAGAAACAGAGAGACCCATAAAATAATAAAATCAAGACATATATGGAGGATAGGGGCTCTCATCACGAGCCACCTATTAGGTCCATGGGAATGTAGTGGTATGACACTACCATTCAGCTGGTCACCACGCCTGGGTAGTGGCTCTTGGTGGCATAGCCAAGAGAAAGGGGGTCTCAACACGAGCTAACCTTCTCATTTTCGTGAAATGATTGTGGGTAACATTTTCACCACTGGTCACCATGCTAGGGAAGTGTCCCCTAACTAGTCTCTTGGAAGAAAAAGAAATAAGATAAAAGATAAAAGGCATTGAATGGGATTGGAAACATTTTCATCCATGAAAAGGTGCAACTCACCCTCTTCAGAGGCACCCATAGGTAATCCATATATTCCCCTATCATCACTGCACCCATTTCTCAGACATCCCTTACCACCTCACCCACTTACATGTAACTAGCCATGTCGACCTTTTTTACCTAATTCTGGTCATTGAAACTATATAAATAAGGATTTTTACCCTTGTATTTTTCATCATCTTTCACTCACACTTAGTGAGGTCTGAAATTTGTGCCCTACTTAGGGTTTTATGACTAAAATTTAGTGTGAACTTGTTGGAGGAGCCTAATCTTGGACTATTTGGAAATTTTCTTGGTGGAAGTATTCATCTAGGGTTTATGCTTGATGATTCTTGATTACTGTAAGTGAAATTTCTGCAATTCTTCTTCATTGAATGGTTATAGTTATATTTATCTTGCATTTACATTAAGATTATGAAATTGCTTGCTTGAAAACCCTAGGAATCCTAAGACATGTTATTGTCCCAGATTTAAGGGATTTTACCTACTAGATTTTGCCAAGAAGACGATTTCCTTGTAGTTATTGCTAAGGGCTTTTCCATTGCAACACCCTAGAACTTATTGCTTCATCTTAGTCATCATTTGCTTCATATTTGAGTTAAAAAGAGAGGAAAATTTACTAAGGCCTAGGGTTACCTACACCTTAGTAGTTATTTTCCCCTTAGGGTTTGGTAGTTGAAGCCTTGGGTTATCGACACTTCAACTATTAATCTCTCTTGTCTTTGGCTCTCATACTATCATCTTTTCCTTCAACATTTTCTTCCACCTAATATACTCCATTTTCCCTAAAGGTTCTAATCTAAGACTTCCTATCAAGTGATTGACCAAAACAACCATCAAAACCTACACCTTAAGCCTTCTAATAACTACTTCTAACATTAGAATATCCTAACCTACTAACTTTGTTGTTGTTGTTACTAAAGTAAGCTACAACCATACTTTGCATCACTAAAAGCTTCTAAAAGAAATTGAAAAAGTTGATTAATGCATTGCCTTACTTGCTTCTGATAAATGCTAGTATTATGATGTTAATGATTGATTATTCTTGGTCATATTGAAGCTATTTTAAGGCACTTATTGTGAAGTATTGTCTTATAAATATTTCTGCTATAAATTTGTGTTTACTTCACCATTATATCATCCAATTTCTTTCATTGAGAAAGGTTGTGTTTTTATGAAGTGTTAATGACAAGTTGTACTTGCAAAATACATAGTTTCTTTTTGCTTTGTTTCGGGCAGGTACATCTTGATATTTCATCACTTCATTGGTTATAACCCCAGGACTTTCTGATCAGTGGTGACTTGTGAGAGGGGACATTTTAATAGATATCTTGACCTTGCCTTCTCAAACCCTCAGGTCACCGGGGATGTCTCCCCTGGGCCTTCAATCCTAAATAGGAAGAGAAATCCTATTGAGGTGACAGTGATAGGATCACCTCAAGTTACGCAAATTTGATCTCCATTACCCTTTCCTTTGATCAAAGTACAAATTGTGCGATAACATTTTGGCACCATTTTCAGGGAACACTGAGTTAATTATCCTCAAGACGACACCTCCCGATAAGCCTTTCCACAAAATCCTTTACTTTGCAAATCTTACTTTGAAACTCCACAGAGGGTGACCCCCTCATCCCTTTGATAATTTCAAGAAAATTATCTGGTGACTCCACTAATGACAAATCCAACCATGACTTCTCAATGGGACCTGGGAAATTTCAAACCCTTAGACATGAGTAAAATCTCGAGATACCCTCGACAAATGCCCCCGAGGTATGAAAAATGGCTCCCTATATTCACTGGTAGTGATGGGGTTAGAGCCGACAATCACATGGATGATTTTTGGGCTTTCTTTCAACTCCACCCTATCAGTGATGATGCTGAGAATTTGGCAATGAAAAATTTCTCTGCCACTCTTCATGGCAATGCTAGACAATGGTATGATGATCTCCCTAATGCAAGTATCACATCTATGGACCAGTTAGAAGAAACCTTTGTCAAGAGATGGGGTATTAAATTGAAGGATATCCAAATGCTACTAAAAGACTCAAATATATAAAACAAACTAAGAATGAGACTGTCAGGGAATTCCAAGATAGGTATGAAAACTTGTTGTGGAAAAATCATAGAAGCCATCATCCTGAAGACAAGTAACTCGTGTATCTCTATACCAATGAACTCTTAGTGAATTTAGGTTTCCTCATCAATAAAAAGGGGCCAAAAACAATCAATGATGCCTATTACATTTCCATTCAAATCGAGGAGAATATCTCTTTGTCCAAGAGAAAACACATCTTCTCTCTAGGAACCAAAGTTGATGACCCCAAAGGTACCCTAGATACCCTTATTCTAGAGAGATTACTCTCCCTTGATATATTTGAAAGAAGGGAACAAGTCATCAACCAACAGGAGGTTGAGGAGAGCAACCCTAATGAGATTTTCCAATCCCATGAGGAAGGGAAATAATTTACTCATGCTTCTACCAAAGATAATGAAGATATGGTTAAAGAGTTAGAGCCTGGAGATATCAAACATGATGATGAAGTATCGATATGTGCTCCTCCCTCTGATGAAGCCATCCATGAGCCTATTCCTCCTACACAAGAAGAAGAGGATGAGGTTAGTTACTTTCCTTTTCAAGTTATTGATACTGCCTTACTCTATGATTCAGAGAGTGAAGGAGAAGTGGAATCCTCAGGCAAGGTAGATATTCCTTGTTGTATAGTTGAAGATGTAGGGGAAACTCATGAGGATGAAACAATGATGCATGTTGAAGACACCCAAGTCCTCGAAACTCCTGTACAAGAAGAAATAAACATGGTGAGTTACCTTCCTTTCCAAAATTTTGATGATTCCTTACTTTGTGATTTGGAAAGTGAAGAGGAGCTAGATGAGCCCTTGAAATCTTTAAATCCTTCATGTCATGATACATATAGTGACATGGTTAATAATATTGATGAGTTCATACATGTTGGGAGACATAAGTGGGATGTATTTGGTTATGATATAGACCCCATTTGCGACACTGAGAATCATTTCCAAGTATTTATTTTACAGTTATCATAACAGGTTACTCTTAAATTTGATCAGTGGCAACAAGGAGATGATATAATTACCGATACTTTCCAAACACCCAGGGTTGACCTAGTTGTTAGGAAAACAGGACCGCGGAGCAATAAAATAAAAAAAATGTGGAAATAAAACACAGAAGATACACAATACAAGAGAGACACAAATTTATGTGGTTCACCCAATGTGGGCTACATCCACCAGAGAAATTTCTAGGTCCTTTCTTAATTATTATCCAGCAAAATGAAGGGATACAACCTACAGCAAAACCCATTGTAACTTCCTCTTCTTTCTCTCATAGTCTCCTCTCTCAGAATACAATACTTTCCAACCTACATAGCCGCAATGCATTTCCCTCATAAAAGAGGATTGCTTTCTAGGGAAAAAAACCCTAACATAATCTCTATCGTTAGATCTATGACCTTATAATGAACGGTCCAGATTTAAAATGAAATTACAATATACTTTTACAAGGCAAATTTTGCTTTGGGGGCTTCACCCCCGAACCCCGTTGGGGGCCCGCTTGCCCCCAGAACCCCCAGCCGAGGGGATAGCCCCCCCCAGACCCCGCAGAGGGGATACCCCCCCTCTGCACTCCCCCGCGTGGAAGAGTGTACATACTTCTGGGGTGTAAATACTTCATGGGGTATAAACACGGCTGAAAGTAAAAGACCTCTAAATCAGNTCAGGAAGATAATCAGTCTCCACAACCAACAATCTCCCACTTGGAGACTGATCTCAACAACTCCACCGCTGTTGTATATGCTAGACTCTGAACCTTCTTGGACCTGGAAAATTTCTCATCTTCATCTTCATTCTTGAAGACCAACTGAAACTGAGCAAGAACTTAGTTTCTCCCTGGTTACTCCCTTTGTTAACATGTATGCAGGATTCTGGCTAGTGTGTATCTTTTCCAGCTTCAATTGTCCATCTTCCAAGGAAGATCTATGAAGTGGTACCTCAATTGTGTATGCTTAGTCTTCGAATGGAAGGCTGAGTTCTTTTCAAGGTGAATGGCACTCTGACTGTCACAGTACAACCTATTGTTCTCCTGCTTCTTTCCCAATTCCTCCATAAGCCTTTGTAACCAAATCATCTCTTTACTAGCCTCTGTAGCAGCAACATACTCTGCCTCTATTGTTGAAAGTGCAATAACCTTTTGCAGTTTCAAAATCCAACTTACTGATGTTCCACCTATAGTAAAAACATACCATGTGGTGCTCCTCATGTTGTCTTTATCACCTGCCATATCTGAATCAACATATCCCTGTAGAAAAGTGTTTGAACCTCCAAAACACAATGCATGTGTAGTAGTACCTCTCAAATACATGAGAATCCACTTTACTTCCTCCCAATGTTCTTTACCTAGATTTTTCATATACCTACTCACAACTCCCACTACATGTGCAATATCTGGTCTTGTGCAAACCATTGCATACATCAAGCTGCCAACTGCTGATGAATATGGGACCCTGGACATGTATTCTATCT